>QGOA01000683.1:3669-34046 GCA_003313075.1 Termitomyces sp. MG16
GGGGGGTTTCAAGGGTGGGTCTGATGTTGACGATGGCAGACAGGCTGTGTGCAGATGTAACGAATGAGTAGGGAGGTTCTTTTTGGTTTCGTGAGCATGAGTGACATCTGGCCCCTCACAAGCTCTTGAATACCACATTCCACATCAGATTTTGCAGCAGGTCCCCAAAAGGTTCGACTCCTTCTGGGGACATTTTCTAACATAGTAAGTGTTTTTTTTTAATTTTTTTTCGTCACATTCATTGTAAATAACACTTTCTCTAGATACGTTGTGCCGCGCTCTGTCTTACTCCGGTGCTCTCCAGGATCCCAGACAGGCTGCTCATGATCCTCTTCCACAACTGCCGCGACAGATTCTCCATGCGGTAGAATGGCTTAAACCCTTGTGAGAAGAGCTGTTCCGTGAGAATCGACCTAGTGTAATACTTGAGTCAAATATGGGTCATATTTGGCAAAGCTGGCCTAGTGTAATACTTGAGTCAAATATGGGTCATATTTGGCAAAGCTGGCCAAGCTGCTTATTTGATTTTTTTCCTATTTGGCCAAGCTTTTGGCCAAGCTATTGAGAAATTTAAGTCTTTCAGCTTGGCCAGGCCAAGCTTTTAGCCAAGCTATATTCACAATATAGCTAGAATACACCTAATTTTATTATTTTAGCCAAGCTACTTAGAAATTCAAGTATTTTAGCTTGGCCAGGCCAAGCTTTTGGCCAAGCTATTTAGACATTCAAGTATTTTAGCTTGGTCAGGCCAAGCTGCTTAGACATTGAAACAGTTTAGCTTGGCCAGGCCAAGCTTTTAGCCAAGCTATATCTAAAATATAACTAGAATACCAGCAATTTTATTATTGTTGACTAAGCTGCTTAAAAAATTAAGTATTTCAGCTTAGCTAGGCCAAGTTTTTGACTATTCAAGTACTTCATCAGCTTGGTCAGGCCAAGCTTCTAGCCAAGCTGCTTAAATAATTAAACAGTGCAGCTTGGCCAGGCCAAGCTTTTAGTCAAGCTATATCTAAAATATAACTAAAATACTAGCAACTTTATTATTGTTGGCCAAGCTGCTTAAAAAATTAAGTATTTCAGCTTGGCCAGGCCAAGTTTTTAACCATTCAAGTACTTTGGCTTGGTCAGGCCAAGGTTCTAGCCAAGCTATATCTAAAATTACCTTACTTTGCCTTGTCATGAATATTACGTTTGAAATCAGCTACGTATTTTTTTCTATCTAGTCTTCATATTGCATCTAAGAATCACAAGATGTGGCCACTGCAAGGTGCTTGCCCATCACTATAAAGAGGCCGCCACCGCTCTCAAGAAAAAGGACACTGCTCTTTCCAATGTTGACTGTGTCGACCAGGCAGATTTTTGCCAGGCCAACAAAGTCCAGGATAACCATTCGTATGTCTGCTTTCCAATGCATGATCACAACACTCACCTCTTTCCCTCCAAAATACTGCAAGTCTATAAAAACAATGTATCTGCCAAGTATCACGGTCCTCGCAAGGCTGATGGCATTATCAGCTACATGATCAAGTAAATTGCACTGTCTTGTCCATTGATGTTGGGTTTAAATTCTTTCAGACAATCCCTTCTCGCTGTATCTGAAGTTACTGTTGAGAACCACAAAGAATTCATCAAAGCTGACAAACTCGTTGTTGTTGCCTACCTTCCCTTGTCCACTTCCCATCCTGCACCCAAGTTCAGCGCTGTCGCTTAGAAACACCGTGACAACTATTTATTTGGTTTAATCACTGACAAGGAGGTCGCCAAGGCTGCCGGTGTCACCGCTCCTGCCGTTGTTGTCTACCGCATATATGATGAGCCCCAATCTGTCTACCTCTACCCTGTTGCTGATGCCAAGCACACTGATCTTGAAGATTGGCTCACTGAACTTGCCGTCCCTATCATTGACGAGGTCAGCGGTGAAAATTACCAGATCTATGCTTCGAGTCATAAACTCTTGGCCTACTTATTCCTTGACCCCACTGTGAAGGCCAAGGATGCTGCAATCGAAGCTAACAAGCCTTCAATGTATTTTTTGTAGTATCACCGCTAATACATGCTGTATTTCTACAATACTACAAGGTCAAAATTGCTCCCACCCTGCTGTCTACTCATATATATCCTCGCTTTGGCTTGGAACTCTCTCAGCGGAGGAAAGTCTGACATGGAGAATGCATGTCCACCAGAAGTGGGCATGGGAGAAGGGACTGATGATACTGTTAGAGCTAAGAATTGATTGACTTCTGATATTGCTTACTGTTGCGAGATGGTGTTGTACCATTAACAGACAATATTTGCCAAGATGGCGGCAGCTGATTATTTGTAGGCTGGATCACACTTATTTGAGGTGCTGGAGGAGGAGGAGGTGCTCGCACAGGAGGGGAATCTGCTTCAGATAATGTGTGAAGTCATGGAAGCGGCGCAGGAATAAGATCACTAGTAGGGTGCGGCTTGCATGCAGGGGGTGGGATGTACCGCCCTTGTACTTACACCAGTTGGCAGAGGCAGAACTGCTAGGGTGCTTGCATCAGATGGCAGCAGGGGTACTGCTCTAGGACCTGCACTAGCCGAGTGAGGTGGCCATGGCGGGGGAGCTCTGGCTGGGAGGGAAGGCAGAACTTGGTTAAGAGATGCTGTAGGCAGATGAGGGGGAATCACATGGACAGGCTGCAATGAGGGGGAAGACGTACACATACAAAATGACGCTGATGCTCAGCGTTGTACAGTAAGCATGAAAACAGGGAGGAAGACTACCTCTGGATCAACGTAGGGCAACCGACACTTTAAAACAATATCTAGTTAGATATCATTAGATGAAGGCAAAGAAAAATGGGTGGGGCTTGGAAAATGGGCAGGCTATGGGCAGGTAATATGATCCAGAAAATGGGCAGGCTATGGGCAGGCTAATATGATCCACAATGTTGTGCCATATTAGGTCCGGTTACTAGTTGGGTCGCCAGTGTTTGTGCATGTTTGGCACCTCTAGATATATAATGCTTCTACTGAAACCAGATCATGTGTGAACCCCCCAGATCACGTGACCATGTCTACCCTAACTAAATTCATGGCAGCTACAGCACGTAATGTACATGCACAAGCATGTGTACAATGGCGAGGAGAGGTATGAGAATCAATCTAATGGTATCCGCAATTAACTGGTATATTAGGATGAAAATACAGTAAGAATCAATCTAATGGTATCCACAATTGATTGCTATATTAGACACAGGATGACACTGAGAATACAGTAAGTATCAATCTAATGGTATCTACAATTGACTGCTATATTAAACACAGGACGAAAATATGATTCGCAAAAAGACACAGGTAAGAATCAATCTAATAGTATCTGCAATTGACTACTACATTAGACACAGGATGACACTGAGAATACAGTAAGAATCAATTCAATTCCATTTGCGATTGACTCTATATTACACAGACAATTCAACTGGTTCAGCCACCATACTTGCAAAAGCTAGGCTTTGCATACAATACAGCATTGCCTGGACTTGTCTGTCTGCTCTGTGCTGTTGCAATTGTGCCTGGTCATGTTGTTATGCATTTTAAGAACAAGCACAAAGACAGTGGAATCATACTCAATCGTCAGCTCATTCAGCAAGACATCAAAGACTTGGCTATTCCTGAACAACTTCCAGCCTTGGATCAGACTCTAAGGCCCGCATTTCAAGGACTCACTCTGCACACTGCTCTACAATGCAATCATTGTCCCAAAATCTATCTTGCCCAGTCTTCAATGATTACACATCACTACACTGCACACAAAAATATTCCTCTGCCAAAAACTTGGGATTCAATTCATGCTCAGCAATTGAATAAAAGTGGTCAACATTCATTCTTTCCTGTAATTCCTCAGGAGCTGCCACAAGTATCCAATGCTCAAGCTATTCTGGACATGATGAAAAAGTCTATGCATGCTCCACCTATTGGCCACAGACTCGATCCTCGTCTTGTTAGCCCTTGGTTGAAATCGAATTGGTGGCTAGATTTGATCAAAGACAAGTCTATTCAAGACTTGCGAGCTATTGTTGCTCCCTTGAAGAACAATGAATTTCCTGCTCTGGTACCAGCTGTCTATCACTTATTTTTAGGATCTGAAGACATGTTTGAGCTGGTGCCAGAGCTGATATTGCAATGATTAAATATTCCAGATCCTATCAAAACGTAAGTAATGTGGCACCACATTGAGAATCTGATTAACTCTTTACAGGGGTATCAGCAACCAACCATTTCATCAACATCAAGATCATTCTGCATGCATGAAGGAATATACTGGCCCCATTGTCCATCTTCTTGCAATGCTCCTGCGCCAGCAGACATGCATTCAATTCAATCTTCCAGCTAGCATATCATACCACTTGAGCAGTCTCAAGGCTGCTCTTGTCACACCAGATTCTACTGCACTATCTATGCATGTGCTTGGACTCTTGATGGCATTGTGGACATATACATGGACCAGTACCAGGTCTCAACCATTTCCTGATCCCACTATAGTCTGCTTGGCATTGATGATGCTACAAGATGATGGACAATTCAAACATCCCAAGCACACAACAAGACCAATTGCTCACTTGGAATACTGCATGCGCAATGCATTCATGATTGAAATGTATTGCAAAGTCAGGCTGAATGGAACCACATACCAATCAGAGATGGAAGCACTGGTTCCATGGATCACTGAAAAGTACAACTCTACCTTTAATACCTTGCGCTCTCTGCAGCATCGTGCAACGGCTATTGCAGAATCTACAATGTCCTTGCCTCGAGTGTGGTGGATCGACCGGCAACACTTTCAGACAATGCTTTTTGAGGGCAGCCCCATTGCTTTCAATGATATCAAAAAGGTCTTTGTGGAGTTGGAGCAGGACTTGATTAAAAGGTGGGAAGAGGATGTGTTGTGTGGCTTGAAGCTCCATTGCATATACTCGACTATTGCAGATGATCTGGCCAACACCACGGTTGGCTACTCTTTTCTCAGTGATCAACGCAATCCCTTTGCAGCCATGAGAGACAATCTAACTCTGGCAATTCTCGAGGATCCAATATTGCACAAAAGATTTATCGCATGGCAAGGCAAAGATGGACAAGTGGTTTGGAACAAGGTTGCTCTCCAGTTATGGCTATCTTCCTATGCACAGTTTGAAGGATTGCTTCTGGTCAGAGGCCAGATGCTTGGTGGGGCTCCTGCTCATGGCACAGAATTGACAGCAATGACCTTTTCAAACATTCCCACCTCGACACATCGCAACTGTGTGGCATTTGGCAAATACTTGGCCATGCTTGTTACCTATCACAAGGGGAGCACTCTCACAGGATCTGACAAGCTTATCCCCCATGCCTTTGATGGAGTGATACAACGCTGTACCAGCAGTCAGGGACACAACATGCACCAGAAGTCAAAATAAACATTTAATCATAAGGCTGAAAACTGTAAACCTCCTGGTAGCAGTCTCAACAAATTATATCTCCAAAAACACCCCAATAAATACACAGACAGTACAGAACAAAGGGCAGGGACCAGCTCAAGCTATCCACTCAACAATAGTCCAACTACTGTAATGGGGAGGGGAAGCATGGGAGCTGGCAGAAGTGACAAAATGGGATCAATTTGTGATGATCTAGATCAAGATCAGATCTCACAATGCCCGATTTGACATGACTGAAAGGGGAAAGGAAAAGAAGCATGGAGGGATGTCAAAAGAAGCATGGAATGCAGGGAAGCACTAAAAGGGGAAAGAAGGATCTATGAATGGGATCGTGCTAAATGGGGAAGTGGCAATCAGAGACATCCAGAGGAATGGTGGAACAAGAAGTTGAATGGTGGAACTGGTGGCACCGAAACATGCCTCCCAAAAGGGAAATTGGACTATCAAATATGTTCTGGAGGCTGGGGAGTTGACAACAAAAGAGTCATGTGTAGATAGTGGTCTGTGCACCAGAAAAACAGTATAAATAGCCCAAGTTTAGTAGAGAATAGACAGGCATTTGATAGGCAAAGGCTCAGTGGTTCCCAGGGAGTGAATCACCTAGGCTAGAGTTTATTGAACCTCTTCTTGGAAGTCTATTGGAAAACAAAGGCTCGGCAGTTCCCAGAGAGTGAACTGCTTAGGCTGGAGTTGACTGAGAACCTTCTACTGCCCACCAGAGTATTTAATATTCTGTGAAGCACCTCATTACCTCAAGCAATCAGCAAGCAACAGTGTGGATTAGAGGGAACTTTCTGAGTTACCAATAAGCTCCAGAACTACAGTAATACTTGCCACCAAGTACTACAGGAGTCACTTCAGATCTCATCATTCAAAATCTTACTCTTGCTCGACCATTTGCTCAACTGGCAGCACATGTTTGTCATAAGACCACTTTGATATATCAGATCATTTGTTTGTCAATAATGGCAAGCTTTTCACATCAACTAAAGTAACAAGAATCATGCAAGAGTATACAGAAAAATCACTGGGCATCAAACTTGGGCTGCAGCATTGGAGACAGGTGTCTATTGCCTTTCGGCGCAAACTGTGTTCAAGTTTGGAGGACTTGATACAAGAAGATGAACAGGATACCATCACAGCTCAACAGGCTACTCATAGTCAGCGCACCGAGAATTGAATATATGGTCTCAGTGCTGATGTGCTATCTGGAGTAGCTGAAGATGTCTTGCCACTATATTTGGATGCAAGTACAGAATGGCAGGTCATTTCTCATGCAGTTCCTGGTGGTCTGGGGCTTTCCTATCATGAATGTCGCAGTATTCACTTTGATCAACTTGTTCAAAGCAAGCAAATTCATCATCAGCAATCAAGTACACAAGATCTAGTACAGGCTGTTACAAATGCAATTGAACCAATCATTCAACAATCAATAGAACAAGTTTCTGAAGCACTTGGTAAGCTAATAGTATCAGACATTGCATGACATATTAAACTGACAGAGGCTCTAGAACTAAAAGTTCAGGCACTGCTAGATCGATCTATTCAAAAGGCACCTAGCTGGCAAGTTCAGGCACTGGTAGATCAATCTATTCAAAAGGCATGTAGCCAGCTAGGTGCATATTTTTGACTTGTAGATGTTATCATACTAATCTGGCTTTATAGATAAACAAACACAGACCAAGATTCAGACAATAATAGACTCTCAAAAAGCACCTCTTAATTCAAGTGAGTTGATAATATTAACATTTAATATCTAGTAATAACTTTTTCAATGCTAGACACTTTGGTGAATGAACTTGAAACAACATCATCTGATGATGAATTGGAATATATATCTGAATCAGAGCCATCAAGTTCTCATTATGGACCAATGATTCAACCAAAACAGTTTGTAAATAGCTTCAAGTGTTGAATAGTATTTGACTGTATTTTAACAGGCCAATAGCAAAACACAAGTTGCTTCACACTACATTGCAAGGACAAGCCAAGAAGAGCCGCATTTCACAATCTCACAACAACACAGTATACATTCAACAACTTGAAGAAGCCTTGGCAATGTATACAAGCTCATGTGCTTACTGTGACTTGCATGGCCAAGAATCAGCAAAACATTCAATTTTTCACTGCACTACAATGGACCAAGAGTTGCCAAATGTCAACATTGCATTATTTCAAGCTTGGCAACAATGACTCAATTGCAAAATGCTGCATGGAGATATGTTGCCACAAGGTCAAGGATGTAATGTCAACAGAAAAGATCTTTTAACACCTATTGCCTTTGGTGTCTATCATTCACCACATTTAAAAAAACAAGCAGAGCAGCAGTTTGATACAAGATGAAAGACTCTGGAGATTTATATTACTTGGCTCAATGGAACTTCAGTTGATAATCATCCAAGTAATCTTTGTGCAGTGTTTATATGGTATACTATGACTAAATTGTAGGAAAACATATATATATCATATAGCAGTACAATTGAATAAGAAGAGGCATCAGCTCTTGAGTAGTGCATTGGCTTCAAAGATACTGTTTGGATTTATTGGTCATAGCATGTGTGGGAGTAGTAGATTCATTGCCATTAATGACAAGATTTTACATGCTATTGGGCTTGGATAATAAATTGCTAGATCTTTTTTGTACTAGTTCTTGGATCAATCTACATCAGTTAGACTGGACAATCATGATGTATTTTACACATTCAACAGTGATGTTTTTATTCATCCCTTAAAGAAATTGGTTTTTATGCAGTGAAGTCTATCATCTTTAATAGTCAACTAATTGTAAAGCCAGAAAAAACACCCATGACATTGTTTTGATGAGTGATGTTTTTATTCATCCCTTAAAGAAATTGGTCCTGGAGATTTATACTACTTGGCTCAATGGAACTTCAGTTGATAATCATCCAAGTAATCTTTGTGCAGTGTTTGGTATACTATGACTAAATTGTAGGAAAACATATATGTACCATATAGCAGTACAATTGAATAAAAGAGGCATCAGCTCTTGAGTAGTGCATTGGCTTCAATGATACTGTTTGGATTCATTGATCATAGTGAGTAAATAGCATGTGTGGAGTAGTAGAATGCTATTGGACTTTTGCTTGAATAATGAATTTTTTTGCGCTGGTTCTTAGGTTGATCTACATCAGTTAGACTGGACAATCATGATGTATTTTACACATTCAACAGTGATGTTTTTATTCATTCCTTAAAGAAATTGGTTTTTATGCAGTGAAGTCTATCATCTTTAATAGTCAACTAATTGTAAAGCCAGAAAAAACACGCATGACATTGTTTTGATGAGTGATGTTTTTATTCATCCCTTAAAGAAATTGGTCCTATCTTTAATAGTCAATTAATTGTACAGCCAGAAAAAACATCCATAACATTGTTTTGAATAGAGACTCTATTCTATTTTGCAGAGAAGTAGCCACAACTCAAACTTTATAATAACATATATGAAATCAGTGCTTTTTAGAAGATTTGTCATATCCTTCTCCTTCTAACTCACATCTAGTCTCAGATTCTCTTATTGGAACATCATCAATATAAGGCCAAGTGACATGAGGTATCTCATCCTGCAAGATATAAGTAATATCATCTTGAAAGATGAGAACTGAATTAGTCCATCCTATTGGCAATTTTATTAATTTCAGAGCTCCATAAGATGTAGGTGGTATAATCTCTAGACTTGGAGTTTCATCCTTCCACATGCTCTTTCAGCAAAGTGGTTGGCCAGTTTTTTTGCAGGAAGTACTACAGAATAAGCTATAGTGACCTTGTTTAGAGGTTCTAAACTGTGCACATGGCTTAGACTTTTTTTGTTCTTCTTCAGAACAGCAAACCATTGTAATCTATATAAGGAGTTTGACCTCTCATAAACTCCTACTTCTAACTTCCTCTTAATCTTTTTGCACAGGTCATTGTACTTTCCAGGAGGTATGGATTTGTTTTTCAACACTCAAGGCTAATGAAGTACTACTACTAGCATAACAACAGGTGAAAAATATTCCTCTTTGAACTTCCCCTTCTAACTGTCATTCCATGCAAAGGCCTCATTCTGCTGCATTATCAACTAGTGCAATAACTTCCTCTCTTCTGGCTATAGAAACTCTCCTTCACTTCATGTGCTTGTTCAATAATCTGTTTACACTCCTCTGTGTATCTCCCAGGAAGTCCTTCTCTATCCTGAACTTCTCTAGTGTAGTATCCAACACAGGTCTAACTTTCTTGGCAACAGGCTTATATTTTTCAAACACTTGTTGTCAGGGGACCCCTCATTCCTTTCTTCTTTCACTCCTTATTTCTTCACTCTCCTTCCATTCACTTCCTTATTTCTTCTACCATTCTCTCATTTTGCTGTTACTACTTCTTCAACACTATCTGTTGGTACTATTCTCAACCTTTGAGGTGCTCTGGTTCTTTAGCTATCACTCAGACAAGTGTGGGCCCTTCAGCACCGCTCCAGGCTGCTTAGATAAGCCGGAGTTTGCCTTTCTGACTTCTAAAGTCCGGAGTTTTCCTCCCTTGTTTGCACACTTGTTTGGTTAGTCAATTTTCGAGTTTTTAAGGTTTTGTTGTACTGTACAGTTGTTTCCCACGCTTCAGAGGCCCCAGAAGCGTCCAACCTGGCATAGGGAATTCCCAGACTTGTTCTCTTTGGATCTCCCTCTGCCAGGTGAGTAGCTACCTTGATATTGTCAGTATATATTCTAATACACTTTGGATCTCCCTCTGCCAGCTGTGTGACTGAGCCACAGCCTCTAGAGGTCGCCCTTACACTTGTACTGTTTTCTCCTGGCTTTTCTCAGAACTCTTTAACTTTTCAGGTAGGTATTGTATTGCTAGTATAGTATTCTATCAGCACAAGACTAAAAAATGATTATCAACACTAATAAATTGACTCCATGTGATTACATAAAGCCATGTATTGTTAGCATGACTGGCAAGGTCCTCATTCATTGAAGGAATTGAAGTATATATTATATGCTGTTATATCAGACTTTCTGAGAAGAATAAAAGCCTGTTGACATGATTTAAACAAGGAATTGACAAGTTTGGCATGTCATTTGTATGCATGTCAGCTTTTCTTGTGAAATTTGCCTGCAAAGCAGTGAGGTCTATCATTCTTAATAGTCAACTATTTGTATAGCCAGAAAAAACATCTATGACATTGTTTCAATAGAGATTCTATCCATTTGGTAAATTCTGATTATTATAGTTGCTAGTTAAAAATAAGCACAAGACCAAAGGATGATTATTAATACTGAGGAATTGACTCTATGTAATCATATAAAGTCATGTATAGTTAGCATGACTGGCAAACTTCATGCTTGATGAAGATATATTTAGGCTGTCAACACCAGCAATATATTAAAAAAACCTCCTCCTCAAAAGCTGTCTGACATGCATGCATTGATATGAACAGCAGTTAACATGAGCACAACTAGTTGACAGATACAATGACAGTCATTTATATTAAAAGTCTAGTAAGTAGCTATAGTTGTACAGCAAAATCTAAGAGGATGAATATGAATTGTTATTACAAAGTATTAGTAGAACAGAAGAAATTGAATGAATGATGGCAAAAGGTGTAGTTGAATCCTCTGCCTCTAAAGCCCTGTCCACCATCTTGCCAAGAGTAGCCAGATCTTTTCATTTAGTTGTTTCAGTTGTTTTGATGGGATCTATTCTGCTTTTCATCTACAAAATCTGTCATTCTAGCCATGTTTCTCAGCCCATTGAATTAATATCCTAGCCATCTCAGAAGTCTTGAAAAAGGGCAATTGAATGAGTTGTAGTCTGCAAATTTGCAGCCTGTGCAGTGCAGCTGTTTGTATTTGCCTCTCAATGTGTAGTCTTTTCCAAAAGTCAGGATCTTGAAGGTGCAGGCCCTCATCTTCTTTCTAAAATTCTGGGCCAGCCTCTAGGTGGTGTGGCTGTCCTGTGGAAGCCTTTGCCATTGATCATGATATCATAATTTGTGGTTTTAAACTACAGCTCTGAGTCATCATAGTCTGGGTTTTTCTATGTTCTGAAATCATAGAGTGCTGTGACAGGTGTGGTGATTTTCATTAGGCTGTCTATATCACAAGCTGCTTTAGTGGGGCCCTGAGTGTCTGCAAACATTTTTGACCTTGCAGAGTTGTTGAAGCTGTGTGTAGTTGTAAGTCCTCTGCCAAGTTTATGTCTTATTTATTTCCAGCTTCAGAGGTGGTTGGGACTTTCTACTAGTCCTGCTCTCTTTTTTCTGGGGCCTGTCCTAGCTTTGGAGGTGGTTGAGACTTTCTACTAGTCCTGCTCTTTTTTTTCTGGGGCCTGTCTTTAGTATCAACATATTTCAGAGTAGGGTAAGGTGCAGCAGAGCTTTGGCTGCTGGGACTTTAGTGGTCTTCCTCCTCTTTACTCATATCTGTTCTGCTTTCAGTTACTTGTCTTTTTGCAGTTTTTTCCTTAATGAGTGATTCAGAGTGGGGGCATTTACTAGTCTTGTATAGTTTGGCTGGGGTTCTCCTGGCCTTTTTATGATTTTTCCTTGATATTACTACTTGCCAGCCTCCCACTATGTTCTTGTTATGAAGGAGAGCATTGACATGATATATTGTTATTGTTATTATTGTGGGTTTGTCCTTGCACTGGTGCACTTGGAAAGCAGAGGATGGAAAGATCCAAGATAGATTTGTAGGGCCTACTACCTTGTCTTTGATCCAACTTATTATGTGCTCTTGAGCTGTGAGCAAGGGTAAGGGTATGCCTCTCTGATTGACTTGTTACTATTTCTGTGTATAAACACTCAGAGAGAGGGCTAGAGGATCTGTTCATGGCTGAATAGGTAGAGTTTTAAGTTGTCTATTTCTTTTGCATAGATTTTTGGTATTTTCTACTTTTGTTTTTCTATTTTTTTTTCTATTTCTGAGGTTTTAGCTATTTGAATTGGTGCTTGGAAGATGTTTCTCAGAGTGTTCTGTGAACACTTAGCATATTGTATTTGCTTAGTTTCCTTGATTAGAGGGAGAGTTTTGTACTCAGATTGCCAGCTTGACTGTTGTGTTATTGCAACCACCTTCTATGGGTTTCCCAGATTGCTAGTTGGAGTACTTAGTGACCCAAGTTTTAGAGGCTTTGACTACCTCTAGAGAGTAATATGTTCAATAACTAGCATAGTGCACCTCATACCAGTGCATACAATACTGGGATTTATCTCTGAGAGATTGTTAGACTGCATAGGCTGCTTAGTACCATCATGAGCAATTGTGACTCTAAATTTATGTCACAGTGGTAGAGAGAATTCCACAAGCTGTTAAGAGGTCAACATTGCACAAACAGATTGTCAGACTGAGTGGGCAAACCATGATATAGGTCAGATACTACAGACAATTGTCTGTTCTGATGAATAAGATTGAGTTGATTGTTGTCCACTTATTGAGTTTGCAATTAACACAAGTATATTTGAAGCCACAGAATATGCATCTTTTGAAGGGTACATGCTTTCTATGCTGGACAAAATTTATGTGGATATAGCAGCCCACCTGCTCAAAGTGGATAGGTTCATATCACAAATTTGATAGAGAGCCTAGTACTTCTATATGTTAGAATTGCTTTAGGTGCTGCAGGAACAACATATTGTTCTGAAGTTTTACATGTCACTGCTGCAACCATATAATGCATCTGACAACATGCTGTTCCTTAATAGTGTGACTCTGGGTTTCTATAACTTTAAGGCAAGAATGACAACAAGTGGTTCATAAAATGCATCATTAGGCTTGTTATTTGAAGTTAAAGGGCATTAAGTGGCCAAGCCAGTTAAGTAAGCATGCTGGTACTTAATTTGATCAGCAGTGCCAATCATGGCTTAGCTGAGTTAGTCAGCAAGTATGGCTGAAATACGTTTTGAAATTTAATTTAATTTTTCCTTTCTTTCTTCAACCATGGACAATACATTTATAAACCAAGATATCCAGCAGCAACAGCAGCCCATTCAGATATTGAAAAAAGAAAATAGTTCATATTTGTATATACTTTTATTTTGTAATTTCTAGTTGATTTCTTTTCAATTATCAAAATAATAAAGATATTGATATAGGGTGTGAAAACTTAATCTATATGAATTTAACTAAATTAGACCTTGAAAAAGATATTTTCAAATAGCTCTTTAAAAAGACATGCCCTTTAAATTCAAGAACATCCCATGCACCTCAGAAAATATACTTTTCAATTGCTTTCTAAAAGAAATATTCAAGATTAAACAAAATCAAATTTCTACTAGTCAATGCTCAATTTACATGTCATAGCTGTTCTAATCATCCTCAGACATATCTGCATCCAATAATGCACCCTGAGCCCCTTTGTGCTTTTTGATAAGTGGTTTTTCCCCTTCAATATCATCTGACACACAGATCAATAATCAATAATACAAGACATTAAAATATGACAAACCAGACAGTGTACGCTTCTTCCGAATAGCAGTTGCACGATGTCCCAATGCTTTTTCCTCTGTTATCAATAAGTATTAAAGAATTACAAGTAGTAATAGACGCACGTCTAACAGTCCTTGGACTCTGCTTATTTTGAATAGCAGTCACACGTTCCAATGCTTTTTCTCCTGTTATAAATAATGCATGTCTGACATTTTTTGAGCTTTTTGGAGCAGCAGAAGCTGACACCTGATTAGCAGGTGGAGTTTCAGGTTCAATATCATCTTTCAAACATTTAAAAATCAGTTAATTAAATACTCAGTTGTGTGGTGCATTAATTGAAACACATACTATCAGTGACCTCTTTCTCACTATTTTTATCAACATCATGAATGACAGGTGGAGTTGCAGGCTCTGGAGATGGAGATTTGATATTATCTTCTGAATGTCCTAAAATTAGTTAATTAAATACTAAATTGTGTGATGCATTAATTGAAATACATACTGTTAGTGACCTCTTTCTCGCTATCTGTATCATCTTCTGAATGTTCTAAAATTAGTTAATTAGATACTAAATTGTATGATGCATTAATTGAAATACATACTGTCAGTGACCTCTTTATCGCTATCTGTATCATCTTCTGAATGTCTTAAAAAATCAGTTAATTAGAGAATTATGAGACATATTAATTAAAATACATACTGTCACTGATCTCTTTCTTACTATCTGTATCAACATCATGCTCTGACCCTTCTAAAACCAGTTAATAAGATTATCAATTGTCTGACACATTAGTTAGAATACACACCTTCAGTGATCGTCTCCACTTCTGGCTCGATAGTACCCCATTCCATTGTTTGCATCTCAGATTCTATCTCTGAATCTTTTTTTTCCTGATTGATAACAGATCTTCTGTGATGGGCTGCAGCTAAAACAAGCATGAGAGTCAAAAAACATATGGTCAATATATTTACCTAGTTCCTTGTCGACTTGCCTTTCAATGCGTTTAATCACTTCTGTATCTCTAGCTTGCTGTGAGGCTGAGACCTGGTTCTTGTGTGCAGACTTGCGTGATGCCACTACAGTTACAGGTGTTGTCAAGTGTTTGTTTTTCTGAATTGTTCCTCTGGCATGAAGAATTCCATTGCTGTTTGACTGCTTGGCAGCCTGCTTTTTGCGCTTTTCTCGAGCAATCTCAAGACGTGCAAGATCGGGATCAGTGTGAGTTTCAGTGCTGTAAAGATCCGCCATGTTTTCAGGTGAGTGCCAGAACACCAAATCCGATGTCGAAGGCATAATTTGATTATGCAAGACCAAAAGATCATTATGTATTCCAGCTTGATCCTCTTCATTAAGATCTTCTAAAAAGTTGTATTTCTCTTGCAATAAATGTTTTGCTGTATGATTTAATTCTTCTTCACTGATCTAAAAAGGCATTAATATGATCCAACGCTGCACACCACATTATGCACTTCATACAGCCGCTTAAGAATGTTGGCCGCAGATTTCTTGAGTGTTTTGACAGGCTCACGACTCTGGGGATGAGTGGCATGACAGTAGTAGACCGGACTCTTCATAAATGCATCGTGCATTGTTTGGATGAGCTGATTAACACTTTGCAACTGAGAATCAAGAGTACGCATTGATTGATGATTGAGAACATCTCTGACAAAGCCCTGTGCCAATTCTTCTTTGCTTATATTTGCTTCTTCAGCTGGTCCCATTGTAAACCATGGCACCCAACCAGCCATTTCACTAATTATATATGCTATGTGGTCAGTCTTGAAGTAGTCAGTGTCCCACCCGTTAACAATTACAGTGGTCTTTGTTCCACCTGAACACACTGTCTCAATTGAGGCATAAGGTGTATGCGCACCAATCCAGAACCAGCAAGCAAGTCGACGAAGATAGTTTGTCCGATTTGATTTGCCCCTGACCAGATTAGATGTTTTCCATGGATACGTCGTTGATTCAAGCATCTGCTTGACAATCGATGGATTTGTTGACACGTACTCATCGTCTTTTGATTCAAGCTTGCGGAACCAGTTTTCAAGTACATTGGGAGCTACCTTGTCGACTATTCTCATGAGAATAGCCAGCAGCCTTTCCATACCCTCCAAGACAGGATTGCCACCAGCATTGCCTGTGAGCTTTGGTGTGTTGGTCAATTGTGCCAGCGGTTCAAAGACAGCTGCAATCTAGATAGGTACAACTATTATGGCACGACATTGTGAGGCATAGGCATATTAATTAAAAAACGTACCATTACAAGACTTTCTTCATGTTCCACCATAGCATTGCATACCTGCACAATAAAATCCGTTGTGACAATTGGATGCTTGGTTTCATATTGTGGATAGAAAATGCGAGACCCAATTTGTCCAGCAATGAGCCAAAGAACCTTGTTCTCAATTTGATTGATAATATTGATTGCGGTAGCATTATTGGCATGGTCTTGTAATGCAAGATCAACCCATTGGTCGATGCGAGAGATTACATGTTGAAGATACTTGTCAAAAATCTGATTGTACTTGCTTTGAACTTCGTTATTCATCTGATCCTGATTGAAGCCAAAACTGTCCATATTGTTTCTGAGATGCTGGCTGGTATAAAGAAATATGTGGTAAAAGTCGTCATTCAGGATATCGAACCAAACTTGTTTCTCTGAGAATGGAAGGCGGTCATAATCACACAGCTTTTGTTTGATCTCGATGTATTCATCATTTTGAAAGTAAGTGTCATAGACCTGGATGACATCTGGAAAATTGACAAGCGGATGAGACAAAAACAAAGGCTCATAAGTCAGAGCCATCCAGTTGGCATAGGGAATGTTGATCGCGCTAACTGTATGGCGCCAGTGGTAGAGCGCGTTGATGGTAAAAGGCATCTCCTTGCAAAAATACAGATTGTAGCAGAGGCAGGCATATGCGTATGTCATTTCAACACAACTAAGAGCAATTGTGAGGCATGAGCCTTGGGAATTGGTGTGGTCAACAACAGCATGCAGGACCATTGAAATATTATCCTTGTACATGCCAGGTTGGGCATGGAGTGCATCGAGAATCATGGCAAGTGAGTTGATGGACTTCTCTTGAATATGAAACGTAGTTCAATTCGCAGAGAGGTATGTCTTGATAAGCTGAGCTTGAACATGTGAATCAATCATGTCTAAAATGAAATTAATGAGATGTGCAATGTTGGATCATATTAGGATCATGCTCACCCTTGTCAAGAAGTTTTGCAACCCATGTAACGTCAAGCAACTTTTGCTGCAACTGCTCCCATTCCCACTCTAGCTCCTGCAGAGATTGTGTACCCTTGTTAGTTGCGTTGATTTTGGCAATGGCTTTCTCTATCTCATAGTAGAGCTTGAGCTCATCTGCATACAGAAACGTTCGCAACAGGTCGAGGCAATGCCCTCCATTTGCAAGAACTGGAAGACAGTTTCGTTGTGCTGGGGTACAATCTTTTTCTGTAAGGCCTGCCCATGTTTTGGTGAACTTTACTGTCTTCAGGCCGTGCAGATCAAAGCTAAAACAGTCCTTGACTATAGTTGACAGTGAAACCAAGATAATAATGGCGAATTCAAGAGCGTGCGGCTGCAGATCCTTGCCTTCGTGAGTGCTAGCCCAGAATGTTGTTAAATCGTGAAGTTTCTGAGTACGTTGATTGATTCGGCCATGGAGGAGCTCTGGCACCATGCCAAAGCCGGTGTTGCTCAATGCTGGCCACTTTACGTAGCCAATGAGAGATTTACTAATCTCCTCATAAAAGTCTTGCCCTTCTTGGGCTGCTTCAATTGTTTCCTGAGTGTCAGGGGACTCCTCATTTCTTCCTTTTCTCACTCCTTATCTCTTCACTCTCCTTCCATTCATTCTCTTATTTCTTCTGACATTATTTCATTTCACTGTTTTTATTCTTTCAACACTATCTGTTAGTACTACTCTCAGCCCTTGAGATGCTCTGGTTCTTTAGCCACCATTCAGACAAGTGTGGGCCCACTCAGCACCGCTTCCAGACCGCTTATATAAGCCAGAGTTTGCCAGAGTTTGCCCCTTATTTGTACAAGTGTTTGTGTAGGCAATTTTCGAGTTTTTAAGGTTTTGTTGTACTGTACAGTTGTTTCCCATGCTTCAGAGGCCCCAGAAGCGTCCAACCTGGCATAGGGAATCCCTAGACTTGTTCTCTTTGGATCTCCCTCTGCCAGGTGAGTAGCTACCTTGATATTGTCAGTATATATTCTAATACACTTTGGATTTCCCTCTGCCAGCTGTGTGACTGAGCCACAGCCTCTAGAGGTCGCCCTTACACTGAGTGGCTTTTTCAGCCTCGGCAAGTTTTTCTTTGGTCTTTACCAAAAGCTTTGTTCCCTTGGCAAAAAAGTTAATTGTGTAGTGGGTAATAATATTAAATACCTACAGTTCTTCTGGAACTGTTGTCTTTGGCCTGCTATCAACATCTGAGTCTTGCGTAATGAGAAAAAAAAAGAGATTGGCTTACCTGTGTCACGACCCCTCCCCCCTGGATCCACCCTGGGACAACCCCGGAACACCGCCCGGGACCCCCCCTCCAACCCCACAGGACACGCCCCGCCAT
The DNA here is from genome assembly GCA_003313075.1 of Termitomyces sp. MG16. Taxonomy (NCBI): domain Eukaryota; kingdom Fungi; phylum Basidiomycota; class Agaricomycetes; order Agaricales; family Lyophyllaceae; genus Termitomyces; species Termitomyces sp. MG16. The sequence continues at coordinate 22,128 of QGOA01000683.1, forward strand.
CACGACCGCCGACACCGCCATCACGTGCATCAAGGACCGCCATCAGCCGCCACCAGCCCCGATCAACAACCGGATCACGCGACTCACTTCTGGCCATCACGCATCACGCATCACAGCTCCCTCCACGCCAATTTATCGCGCGCCCCACACGCGCGATCCAGTTATACAGTCCCTGCCTGCTACTCAATAACTCCCGGAACCTATCCCAGACACCCCGGAACCCCGAGACCCGGTCCCATAGTACTTAAGCGTAGTTCCCTGTTGTATTCGTTAGTCTTGATATTACACTGCTTACTCTGTTTTCATTTGGTTACTTGAATTGTTGCATGCCCTCTATTTGACTGGTACGCATTGACTGGCACGCTTGACTGGCACGCTTGGATAATCGCATGCTCTAAGACTGGTACACACTTTGCGACTCTAATTTACTAACTTGGTCTCATCTTAGAACCTCCGGTTCACGACTCGACCGCCCGAACCCCTCAGCTACCTACCACCCAAAACCCCTGGACCAAGTCCCCTCTCCTGGGATTCCCCTGTTCCCGTCTTGAACCCCGGAGTCCTAGCCCCGGAGTTCCAGCCGAGTATCCGTGGGTCAAGTCCGCATTGTAAGGGCGATTGCTTTCCCAGAAAGCCCCCGACTCAGCGGAACCTGACAACCTGGTGCCTTGCACGCTTCTTATTTTTGACACTGCCAATAGTAGTCTAATTGATTACTCAGTAAATATTGTTATCTCAAGCTATTAATTGCTGTATACCTTGGCAGTAGACTGTCATACATATAAAATAAGCACAATTACAAGTTAAATTGTAAGCACTTACTTTTTTACCCTTCTGAATATGACAAAAGACTTAATAAGACCGACGATTGCGTACTACATTAGTATACGTTACCTTGTTTTGAACCTAAGTTTGTCATTATTAAAACTGAGTAAACTAATCAGTTGAATGTCACGTACAGCTGGAGATTCCTATTGAGTATGAGTGATAAAACTAATGAGCCTGGCAAATGAGTATCCTATTAATCCACATTACCTGATTTTTCGGCTGATTTTATAAAGGTTAGACCTGGGTCAAGTACTAATTTAACTGCTAGTCAATAAAACTTACTTGACGAGGCATTTTGCAGTGATTTCTGTTGCTTATGTAATATCCTAAATGAGGAAAGTAGTGATAGGAGATCAAGTTGTAAAATCTGCCCTGAGTTCTCTTGTCATTTTTTAGTTTAGGGCAGGCTGTAATATACACCACAAAATGGCCAGGAGCAGCCCTGAGCCAAACAAGTACTCCGTCAATAGAACCATAATTAACAACCACAGTGAATTGGTCAAAGTTCTTGTATTCAGCGGATTTAAAATCTATATCCTAGCATGACAACATAAGCCAATAACAGCCTCTGTATTGCAGACCTCCAGTCTCAGTACTCCTTAGTAAGTATACCAGCTTCTCATCTTCGTCTCTTGCCCATGAGAACAGTGACAAAAATATTTGTTCACCAATCAGATTTGTTGCAGCATACAGGATCAAAGGAAAAGGCAGCGATAGCAGGACCAAATGCATTATCGATTTTGGTCTGGAGTTCCTGACCTGCAGCAACGACATCCGCCTGTTGAACGTCGATATTCCTGCAGAAAAGGCTCAACAAAGGAACTACTTACTGGGGCACAGGCAATGAACGCAGATGCCAAAGCATCTGTGTCTCGATTCAGAGTGGTCAAGTCCTTTTGTACAAGGGCAGAAACCCCCCCAATAGGAATGGATTGGAAGGTAGCTTTGCGTGCAACAATGTCCGTTAAAGATTGTTGGATGTTGGGTAACAGAGCTTGAAGGTCAGCAAGAATAGCCTGTGCATCACTTTCTCCAATTGGGCAGGTGGCACCCTTGAGCCAGATAACAGTGAGTATATGAGAAAGCGTAATGCAGGAGAACTACCTACATTAACATCATTTGTAGTAGCAACAAGAGTGTGGTCGAGATTGAGGGCTTCAGTGTGAATGTCCTAAATCATAAATGGTATTTCAGGATGACATACTCATATGCAACTACGAAGGGAAACACATACCAGAGCCTGATGGAGATTTAGGATCTTGCCATCGATAGGGAAGGCATCAATCGCATTAAGAAGGGCACTCAGGGTGGGCATGATGTTTGCGTTGATGTTGTTCTTGACCTGGGCGACAGTTGTATGAGCATATGAGGAAAGGGCAAGGGAAGCAAGGATGAGGAGATTCTTGAATTGCACAAAGTGCGCTCCGGGTCTATGAATTTTGTTCTGAGTGACCATCCAAACTGGGATGTTGACGTGAATTCTGCGTATGCAGCCATTTTTACTGTCTGGGTTAATGAGTACTTTATACTGTAAGCAATTGGAGAACAAGCTTGAATCCATCCACTGACCTGCCGATGGTCCGTCCACACATGAAGACATGGTTGGGGGCAGGCTAATGATGCTATAATGTTTAGGATACACTGACGCTGGCTATGTAGACGTTATCCATGACTCTCACCTTCCGAATTCTGCCACGACGCACCAGGGCCCCATTCCGCGGATGCACACCAAACTCGCAGCACCTAACTTCCTCTTCTTGACCCATGACAAGTGTATCATCTGCATCTCCCCACCCATCTCCCGACACCTGCAAGTACAGCCGACGTGTCACTCGCTCGTCGGAACCTCCGACGGTCGTCGTCAAAATTAGCGGCACTCCACTATCAAGCACAGCGCTCAGGAACGCGGCACCGGTACTCCCAATCTGGACTGGATATGGCTGGGCGGCTCACGTGATGAGCATTCTCCTCGTCATGCAATACCAAGCGTCGTGCTTTTGTAGCAAAGTCAATTACTCGATGTACCCTGAAATAGTAATACACAGTAATAAAATGGCTATCAGAGGTCCATCCACATCTATTCTCCTTGCAGCCTCCTCCCCTTTCCTCATCGCCAATTCCCTCTTACGCTCACTCAGCTTCAGCACAGCAGTCAACGCCTGATCCCTTTCTCATCCAGACTTATCAGAGTGTCGATGTTGTCGCTGGAACGCATCAGCACACTGTCAGCTATGACGCATAAAGAACAAGCCAAGAGCTATCAACAACAAAACAGAAACAACTTCCCGGATCACACCTCCTGCTATCTTTTCCGCATCGTCTCTGCTTTTGCTAGTGGTGGTGGAGACAGGGGAGACAGGAGCGTGAGCCCTAATGTGTGACGTTGAGGCACAGCAAGATTCTGCAGGGGCACTTCCCCCGGGCGCGCCAAGATCCTCAAGAGATACAGGCTTGTCTCAACAAGTGGGTTGTGCAGGGAAGAATGGGTCGTGGTTGGCTTGACGGGCATGGCGCCGAGGTACCAGAAGATTGCTGAGTTGGCACCACCGGCGTTGGGGAGAGCACGGAGCCAGTTGCATTGTTTCTGCGGTGCTTGGCGCTTGGTGTGTTATGCGGACGTGGTGGATAAATGCAGGGAGCACCTTGCGAGGATTAGGTTTGAAGACTCTGTGGGTACGCCAACGCCTGACTACTACAGAGATTGTTGGCGGTAGGCTAACACTGGCTACGTAGACTACGCACGCAGGGCACCAGACAGACATGGGCCACACGGTAAGTTCACTGGCTATGTAAACTACGCCCTATCCAGACGTCCCAATCCTTGCAGACATCGCACCATTCCCCACACCCCCAGGCCCACCGCTGTCATCTGCCCCACCCAAGTCTCAAATACACTAATCTATGGTCCTCCATGTACAGCTCCCACCGCACACTACGCATCATCTCAACGCTTCCTCCGTTGTTCATGGGTTCAGACCCAAAGTTTGGACTCTGAAGTAGATGAGAGTTGTTTATTGAACACAAGTGCCTTTGTTGGGGCAGCCCGAGACCGGTTTTGATGTTGCCTATGCTGGAAGAGGAGTTGGTTATGGCGCTGGCGGTGTCAAAGGCACCTGATTCGTTGGGTGGCTTGTACACCATGACTGTGTAAGTGTTGCGGAGCAACGAGACACTGAGGATAATGTCGGCAGGCACGCCATGGAATCGTAAGCCAGTACAAAAGCTAGCGGTGTTGTTGTTTGAGGGTGATGTAGTGAAGGTGCGATTGTCAAAGGTTATCGTCAAGTTGAATGGTGTTGTGTGTGGATTCTCACCTTCCAGTCTCACCTACCACAGACTCTGTCAGCATTAATCTCCAGCTCACAACTTTTCTTCAGCTTGGAACTCAACTTGAAAATTTCACATTGCTTATAAAGTTATAGCTCTTTGTTTTATTTTTAATTATAGATCAAGACAAGAAAACCATTTTTTTTCTATGATATAAAGAAAAAAGATTTGATCTTTTAGTAAAACAATAACCAGTATATTTTATGCAACACTATTCAAAGTTTTTTTTTAATTTATCAAATGTTCAAAGAACAATTTAGATGCATTTAAAAGAGGTAAGAAAAAGTTCAGTAATGAAATGCATAAGATATGGAAAAGAATGTCTAATCAATTTTTGAATTGTGTAATCAACTCTATAATGCATAATTTGCATGGAGACTTGTATGAATAGTTACTCTGTGGCTTGGGTAGAACCACTATGGTGGGTTTCAAGGTCCTCATTTGTGAGGATCAGGTACTGTTCAAATCTTCGGATACATACCCACCCAAGCTCTTTGTGGTTATAAATACTTGTGTCCTGCTTAGTTTGTCAGCTAGGCTTTGTTTCCTCTCCACTGTTCTGGCTTAGATTGACTATGTCCATATGTCTGCTTGATGACTATGCACTTATGTAAATCCAAACTAAACTATGCTCACAAGTATGCATATACTATGCCAAAGTATGATTTCTGACACAGCTAAGCTATGCTTGGCTATGCATGTATTAGTTATTGTTCTATTTTCTTCAACTTTCTTATTTTGAATCTTGCTTTTTGTTGTAATTTTAAATACTTGTATTTTGCTTAAAAGAATATATATAAATTTTTTTTATAAGTATAAAGATAATTGAAAAGATTTTTTAACAATAAATTTGAACTATATTTATTGCAAATCAATTAAGGAAGGTCCAGCTATTAAATGCCATATCAATATCTTCATTATTGTCAATAACTAAAAAAATGTTAAATAAAACTTTTAATAAAAGTATAAACATACTTGAATTGTTTTCTTTTTCCAAAGTCTGAAAGTTAACTTGCTTTCCTTTCTTTTTATACCTATTGATGATATAAATTATAAAGTCTGATAATATAAAAAATAACTTACTTATTGTTAAAGCAAACTTGAAAAGCCAATAAAGCTTTCTTTTCATCAAGATAAGGCAGATCCATAGCAACTTTCTTGTATGCTTCATATGCATCAAGAGAATTTTGTCCTGCATCTCCTTGTGTTGAAGTAATGGAGTGGATAAAAAGAAGCAATGCACCATAAATAGACAAAGAGCCAGAAAATGTGAGCTGAGGATAGATATCTATGACATATTCTTCATAAGACTGGTTGAACCAAAGTTTGTTGCCTTGAGATACAGAATTAATGAATGGAGAGAAGATGGGATGAGGGATGCAAAAAGGTCCAATGTCAACCTTTGAAAGAGCCCAGAATGAAGGAGGAGTGAAGACTACAGCATCAAAAACAGCTTCACTGCTTAAATGATGTGAGTATTTGGGATAGACTCTGTCAAAAGCTTTGAAAAGATCAACGACGATGCTGGCAAAAGATTGGCGATTAACATTGGGATCCAAAATGAAGTTGTAGCCAAAATCGTGATTGCAGAGAAGCCTTTTAGCACAAAAAGTGTTGGAGGTACAGTTGGCCCCAGTTCCATAAGCATAACTATACCAGGTTAATTCTGCTTTTTCATGATCCTAAATATATTATTTAGTATATGCTCAAGTAAAAAACAAATAAAAGCTCACATTTATCATTTTCTGATAAGAAACACGTCCATAAAGTATTCCTGGCTCAAGACGAATCCAAATAGGACTACTCCAAGAAAGGTTATGTATATCCAAATCAATCATATCACATTGATTGGCATTTTCAGCCTTTTGAGAGAGAGATGCTCTGATTAGCCTATCACCTGAGCCTTTTTTCATATTAGCATGCTGAAGAATATGATCTAAAATAGTTAATAAATCTGTATTTTTATTAAAAAATTAAAACATACTAGCTTGTGCACAGCCATAACACTTGACACCATCATAACACTTGACACCATCTTGATTATAAGGCAATTTACATTTTTGAGCCAATTCCATGGTAAGACAAGCAAGATAGATCTATTGGCTCTGACTGTGAACTTCACTACGAGCCTTAGACTCATCTTCTGCAATAGAAGCTACCTCTTGCTGAGAAAAAAAGCCATTCTTCTGAGTAGCATCTGAATGTTGAATGCTAATGGATGGAATACCATGCCCATACACCTTGCGATTATGTGATTGCATTTATATAATAATTGAACTTCACATATAGTTTTCAAAATCTATTAACTCACTAAATTAATTGGATGATCTTGATGAAGTCTAGCCTGATCTATCTAAACAATAATAAATACTTAAACAGGTCATAATTAACAATAAAAACTTACATGACCAGCATTGACTTTAGGAAATACATGCTGTGTTCCAACAAATGGCATAACAGCATTTGAATCAGCCTATAAAAGTCAAATTAACATTGAAAAGTTCTTTAAATAAACAAAGAAAAAACATACTGCAGGAATACCATGCATACCAACACGCTTACGTCTCATCTTCCTCTTTGCTGCCCTTGTCAAACTAGGCATAGCTACTATCACAGCATCTTGAGGTTGAACTTGAGAACCAGTAGTTTCATTTCCAGACTCAACACCAGATCCAGGACCAGAATGAACAAGAGCAGAAGCAGGAGTTTCAGAGGCATTTGAATTAATAGCTAGATTTAAAGCTGCAGCAATGTTGGGTCCTGGACCCATATGCACCTCGGATGAATGTATCTATAAAGAAAATTTCACTGTCAACACATTTTAATAATCTCAAGAATAAAGCTGACATACCTTGAATCCTTTACCACGCTTTGCAGTGGGTTTTCCAGCTCTAGGTCCAGGAACCATGTTTAAAATCTCGTAGAAATGTTGACGATGTTTTTTTTTGGGGGATCAAATGTGATGTTTGACTTTGAATAATTTTGAAACTCAGCCGAACAACGAAAACTTTGTTCAATAGCCGGGGCTGAGATCCGCTGATTATCCTAACTTTTTGTAGCTTTGTCATGTCCCACTCCTTGTCAAGCACCTTTGAAGCTTTGGCCAACCATAGATAATGCAACCATGGCAGGAAGGATGGTTTTGGAGGCCGCTCACAACAATTTTGGCAGCATGGAGACCCTCTACGCTACGTAAGTGAATTTTTTGTATTTACTTGTACACTACTGGAAGGCTTTCTTATTACTCCAATATTTCTAGGGCCCTGGGTTGCCCATCAACACCATGACTTGGACGTCACTCCATGGTGCCACTTCGTACTGCACCCCTGCTAATTATGTGCTTAAAATCGCTCCGGCGGTGCGTAGGACAGCGTCAAGTCAATGAAAATGCTTCGTGACCATGCATGAGCACGATGGGCTCGGACGGTGGTTTTGGAGTGCAAAATATAGTGCAGAACTTCTGCAACGCGCGATGATGGATCAAGGAGGGTTACCGGAGATCAAGATAATCAGGAGCCCAGACGAGCTTGACCAGAGGGGACACACGTATGGACCAGAATGTCTGGGGGTTTCGAGGGTGGGTCTGATGTCGACAATGGCAGATGGGCTGTGTGCAGACTTAACGAATGAGTAGGGAGGTTCTTTTTGGTTTTGTGAGCGTGAATGTGAGTGACATCCGATTTCACAGCAGGTCCCTAGAAGGTTCGACTCCTTCTGACATTTTAATGCGTAGTAAGTTTTTTTTTTCGCTCATTTCGTCGCATTGACTCTAACTAACACTAGCTCTACTGCCGTGTCTCACCTCGACTCTGCCGACTCTGCCCAGCTCGTCCCCACCGCTGCCCTCCTCGCCCCTGTCCTCGCCACCCTCGCTGCCCTTGGCCCCCCACTCCCCCCGCAAACAACCTACCACCACCTCTCCGTCTTTCTCTCTGTCCTCATGCCCCTCTGCGCCACCCACCCCGCCCTCCTTGCGCCCCACCTCCAATCCATCATGCTCCTCCTCCCACCCCTCCTCCTCCCCATTGTAGACTCGGGTCCAACCACAACCGTCACCCATCCATTTCCCCTCACAACACCCACCGACCATGCAGAGGAACACGACCTCCACCAGACTCTACGCCTCAGCGCTCTTGAGTTGATGCTCACTCTCACCAAAGCCCGTCCTTCCATGGTCCGCCACATCCATGGCTGGGTCGACGTCCTCATCCACGCCTGTCTCGAGGTGATGGGCGAGCTCGATGAAGACGCAGAAGGCGGCTTGTCAACCTGGCTCACCGATGACGTGCGTTTCCATCCATCTCCCAATTCCTATGTCCTAACTCTTTAAAGCCCTCATCAAGCTTGTCCAAAACAGACTCGCCGCCAGCATTGTATGAACAGTTGCTCGACTGACTTGCCATCGCAATGGGCGGACGCGCCGTGTTGCCACCCGCATTTCAGGTTTGTCAAAACCCTCTCTGCTGTGCCACACGTGACCATCCACACAGTACATTCCTTCCATGCTCGCAAGCTACAACTGGCGTGTCCACCATGCGGGGCTCATGGCTATCGCTGCTATTGGAAAGGGCACCAGCAAGGTCATGCTCGAGCAGCTGGAAAAAGTTGTCAAGTGCATTTTGCTTTGAGTACTTTTGCATGTCCTGACTAGAATAGCTTGGTTATACCCATGTTTTGCGATTCGCATCCGAGAGTTAGGTACACTGCGTGTCAGTGTGTGTACGTCTTTTGTTTTCTTTTTCCTGCACCGTGTTTTTTTTTTTACGAGGCGGTAGGGGACAGCTGTGTACGGATCTTGAGGTTTGTTTTTTCATTATAAGAGATGATGTATAAACTTGGTGTATACAGGAAGTAATCCAAGAACAACACCATGAGCAAATACTATCAGTACTAATACTCGCACTCAAGGACCCCGAACCACGGTATGCCGTGTCTTGTCTTGGTCTCCACATGCACTAACTGCACCCAGGGTCCACACACACACTGCAGCGGTGCTGATAAACTTTTGTGAGGGCGTCCCATGGGACAGCTCCTGCCATACCTCAACACGACAGCCGACAGGCTCTTGCGCATGCTCAACCCACCCAGGGAGCAGCCGCGGAGGTATGTCCAGGAGCAGGCCATCACAACGCTCACTATGGTCGCCGATGCGAGCGAGGTCATGTTTGTAAAGGTGTGTTGTGTCCGTGTCAACGTACCCATGCCATGAAGCAACTCAACTCAACTCAATGTGGATTCTATTTGTAGCATTATGCGTTGATTATGCCGTTATTGTTGAATGTACTCAGGAACACGGATGGACATGAGTATAGGAAGTTGAGAGTCAAGGCGATGGAGTGTGCGTGGTTTGTTGGTGTGGCGATCGTGGTAGGGAGGGACATGTTCCGTCCTGATTTTGTGACACTCGTCGAGCTGTTGATACGTATACAAAGTATGTCTTTTCTCTTTTCTTTGTCTTTGATTGATGAAATGATTGATCAATGGACAGAGGGCCCCGTCAACCTGTCTGATACGCAATTGGGACATTATTTGATCGTGACGTGGGCGAAAGTGTGTCAGGCTATGGGACACGAGTTTGAGCCGTACCTCTCCGTGGTTGTACCGGAGCTTTTGAAGAGTGCAAGTGCAAAGCCTGATGTTTCTGTGTATGGTGCATCCTCTTGTGTTCTCTCAAACGACATTCTCATTCTCACTCGCTCTCGCTCTCGCTCTCACCCTTGCGCTCACCCTCACCCTCACTCTCACTCTCACGCTTGCGCTCGACAGACAAAGATGAAGAAAAGGCAGAGGAAAAGGAAGGCTGGGAGACTGTCATCATGGACGGCCAGACGCTTGGCATCCGGACCTCAGTGATTGAGGAAAAGTGCCAGGCGTTTGAGACGCTCGTCATTTATTGCTCAACGCTCGGAGCAAGGTTCGTGCCGTATGTCCTGCAGACGCTCGAGATCACGTTGCCAGGGCTGTCATTTTATTACCATGATGGCGTCTGAGAGGCTTGTGCCGTGTGCGTCCTTTTTCCTGTTAGGGGGCTTTTGCTGACTTGACTCGTGGTGCGCAAAAGGTTGGTGCCAATGCTACTCGCATCGGGAAAGGTGAGTCAGATGCTCACGAATGAGATGGTGTTGGCAGCATTTCACCATCTTATTGCGGCTATGCGCACGGAGCAGGACACGTCGTTCCTTGCGTTGCTGTACAAGTGTGTTAATGATACGATGCACGTTGTCAGGGGCCCTGAGGCGCTCCCGAGGGAGCTGGTGGATGGTGTGGTGGTAGTGACGAGGCATCAGCTGCAGGTGTTTGCGGATCACAGGCGTGCACGTGCGTCTGCTGCGGGGACGGAGCTGGGGACGGGGGCGCCAGGGGGAGAGGAAGGCGTGGATAGGGAGGAGATGGCGCTTATGGAGGAGGTGGAGGATTTCGTGTTGGAGGATATGGGAAAGATGTTGGCGGTTGCAATCCTGATCATCCGTTGTTGGTCGCTGTGGGGAGTGTCAAGGATCTGGGCGTTTGTTCATGGGGAAGTGATGAGGACGAGTAATGAAGGGGGCGTCTTATGTGTGTGGAAACGTTGGGAAGAGATGGTGTTTAGGAAGGAGGTGGAGGATTTTGTGTTGGATGATATGGGAAAGATGTTGGCGGTTGTTGGTCGCTGTGGGGAGCATGAAGGATTTGGGGCTTTGTTTATGGGGGAGTGATAAAGATGAGTAACCAGGGGGCGTCTCATGTGTGTGGAAACGGCTGGAGGCCGTGTCTGCTCGCGTGTATTCCTTTTTCGATGATATTTGGAATTTTTTTTTTCGTTGATTAAAGTGTGTGAATTGTACTAGGGACATTTTAATGCGTAGTAAGTTTTTTTTTTCGCTCATTTCGTCGCATTGACTCTAACTAACACTAGCTCTACTGCCGTGTCTCAAGCCACATTTTGCCTTGCTCCCATGCCCTCACAACCCCCCCTCCCGGTTGACTTTGACAACAACAACGAGGTGCCACGTCATCATGCATGGGACAATGTAAGTTCATGATTATTATTATTTTGTTTTCTTTTCAGTAAACACTGAACCTAGGTTCGAGGGGCAAAGCAACAACTTTAAAATGTACAAAAGAAATAGAGAAAACAAAGATGAGATTTAAGTTTTCGCATAGTCAGTAGGTAGGTAGGTAGGACGTGGGGGCGCGCCAAATTATTAGTAGGCCAAGAATAACGACTTGCAGAATAAATGAGTCTAGTATACATGTATCTACAAAATCAGAAATAAAAAGACCAAAAAAGACACAGCCAAGAATGACGACTCACAGAATAAACGAGTCTGGTATACATAGATCCACAAAGCCGAAATAAAAAGACAAAAAAACATACAAGAGGGTCTAGGTGTCATAGCCCTGGCCATACTCGTAGGTTGACAGATATCCAGTATGGTGTGGCTGGTGATGATGCGAGTAAGCAGCGGCAGCACTCTGCTGGGCGGCATGGCGCCAATGAGGGCATACGGGGCATGTGGGTGCGGGTGGTGAGGGTGTTGAGGCTGGAGCGGAGGCGGGGGATAGGCAAAGTGTGTCTGGAGCTGCGAGGCAGAGTAGTGATACGACGCTGTACCAGCAGTCAGGGACACACCATGCACCAGAAGTCAAAATAAACATTTAAATATGGGCTGAAAACTGTAAGCCTCCTGGTAGCAGTCTCAACAAATAACCATCTCCGAAAACATCCCAACAAATACACAGAAGAGTACAGAACAACAGGCAGGAACCAGTTCAAACTATCAG
>QGOA01000688.1:0-22138 GCA_003313075.1 Termitomyces sp. MG16
TGGTACGCCTTGTTTGGTACGCTTCGACTGGCACGCCTTAGTATTCGCGTGCTCTAAGCTTTGGTATGCACTTCGCAACTCTTAAGTTACTAACTTGGTCTCGTCTTAGAACCTCCGGTTCACGACTCGACCCCTTCTAAACCTCAGCCACCCCCAACCCAAAACTCCCGGACTCTAGTCCCCTCTCCCGGGATTACCCCTGTCCCCGTCTTGAACCCCGGAATCCTAGCCCCGGAGTTCCAGACACCCGAGTATCCGTAGATCAAGTCCGCATCGTAAGGGTGTCGCTTTCCCGGAAAGCCCCCGATTCAGCGGAACCTGACAGACCCCATCAGCCTCTGCATTTATCCTTCAGTACAGTCCACCTGTCCCCCACTTCCTATGCATGATTGAAGGGTTTACGCTGAGCATGAGTTCGCCAAATGCAATTACCGAGGCAGAGCTTGAAGCAACAAAAATTATCAGGAGGACACTGGTTGATAATGTTCTCACAGTAGACTTTGTAAAGGAAAGGCTTGTAAACGACACATCCTCCCAGCATGACGTATCCCCAGCGAGGTCAATTCTAGATGCCCTGGTGGTGAAGTACTTTAGGGTGGATGACACAATGTCATGCACCACAAGATTCAGAGTGAAGAAACCCTTATGGAACATCTACTTCCAATCCACTCCTGACATCGCATGGACAGGCTACTTCCAGATACTCCAGCACATCTGGGAGGTAGTGTTCGTGGACATGGACTATGGTAGCACTAGACTTGTCAAGGAAGAAGATCGTCTGCACTGCTTCAACTGTAAGGGTGCTGACCATAATCAGCCTCAGTATGAATACACATTGTAAGCTGGATGGTTTGGAAGCCAGGACTCCAACAAAAAACTCGAGGAGACTGCCGAGTTTGCACAACCTAATTGTGAGACAAAGAACAGCGAAGATGACAGGAAATGGGGTAACAGCTGTGGCGGCTTCAGAGGATCAGACAGACGTGGCTTTGGTATACCACATAGGTGTGAATGGTGCTGATGTTGACCCCCAGTGTGTAGTCCTAAGCATGATGAAATAGAATTCTTACTTGTGTCTCGATCCTCAAAACTTTTGAGCACTAAGTCTAGATGAATTGATTGAGCTTGATAGCAACAGGTAATCTAGACCAACCCCCTGACTGGACCAGAACATGTCTAGACAGCATCGTATTTACGACGGATTAGGCCGTGCAGCGATCCTGCTGAAATCCTGAGTACTTTGTGCTCAGGATATTACCTGACTCCAACTACCTGACATACAAGACATTATATTAACACAACGGGATGACATTATTGGTTTTGGCTACAGCCCCACCCAGGAAGGAGGGGGAGGTGACCCAACCATTGATCACGCCCCTAAAGACAACCTGGAAGGGTTCAGAGATGGCGCATGGCTTTACCCAGCTCACGGAGTGGGCAACAACTGGGAGAATAACTCTGACTTTACAACAGGGGTAGGGTATTCCCAAGAAAGCGGTGTAAACTCAGAGAGTACCCCAACAGAAGGTCTAATAAACCATGATTTAGACAGCGATATGTATAACCTGATGGAAGAGGATGACATACCACAGGAAATCAATATAGAGAATGTTGACGAACACACTCAAAGGTACCCAGAGAACCTAGCAAGCAGAAACAGCACGAGTTGCAAGAATAAGAGAGGAAGTGTGAAGATTGCTTCCCTGAATATGAAAGGGGGAGGATCGAGCTCCACTAGAGAAAAGTGGCTACAGATGTGCCAGTTAATGAGAGAAATGAAAATAGACATCTTAGCTGTACAGGAAATGCACCTGAGTGAAGAAACAAGAGTTAACCTAAATGAATTATTTAGCAGGCAGATTCACATCATGGGGAGTATCGACCCCTCAAGGCCAAACACAATGGGAGTTGCCTTCACTATACATAAAGGCACAATGAAATGGAAGGATGTAAAGACTATTGATATTGTCCTGGGAAGAGCATTGTTAGTGGAGATACCATGGTACGATGACAAAAAGCTGACATGCGTTAACACATATGCCCCAAATGACCACAATGCAAATGGTCTTTTCTGGAGAAAACTCTGCAGACACTGGCAGGGAAGGCCAGGACTTCCCAAACCAACAATTGTGCTAGGTGACATGAATGTGGTTGAGGATGCGATTGATGAACTCCTGGCACACCCTGATCCAAATGTGGCAACTGATGCGCTAACCAACCTGAAGATGCATTTGAACCTTGCAGATGGATGGAGGAGACATAACCCACTAAAGGTGGAGTTCTCCTTCTATATGACCAATAGACCCATACAGTCAAGAATAGACAGAATATATATAAAAGAAAGCCTCTTACAATACAGTTGGAATTGGTCCATCAAACATACTGAAATAAACTTGGACCATAGATTGGTGACAACGTCCATATTAAACTCAAGACAACCTGTTATGGGTGAAGGAAGATATGCAATGCCTCTTAGTCTTATGTCAGAACCTCCACTAATAATGAGATTAAGGGAACTGGGACTGGAGTATGAGAATGACCTAGAGTCAAATTGTGCAAGCTGGAGTGAACTATGTAACCCAAGACAATACATAGAGACTTCAAGCATAAGGTCCTGGAGGAAATACAACAATATTCAAAGAATCTGAAACCAAAGCTGTTAAAAGAGGAGGCAGCAATTCAGAGAGATCTCCAGAGAGTATTAAATGACAAAAATATAGACAAACATATGAAAGCAACACAAGCTGGCATCCTGGATGAAAAGCTGAAGGAACTTGAAACCAGGAGATTTATGAAAGCAAGAGATACTGCATCCAATAATACTATATATGGAGAAACAATAACTAAACAGTGGATTAACCAGAACAAAGATAGAAAACCCAGAGATGCAATAGTTGCCCTTTGGAAGAACGGAAACGAAATGCAACTATTAGAAAGAAATGGAATAAAAATGGCAGAGATTGTGTGAAAGTACCATAGTAATCTTCAAGTCTTGGGACTTCCAGCAGGAGGAAGTAGGCACAAAAGACGCATGAAGAAAGCTCTGAGATGCATTGACAAAAAACTGTCTGTAACCCAATCAACAAGGATGGGTAGTCTAATAGAGGAAGCCGAGGTAACAGAGGCCATAAGAATCATGAAAAATGGCAAGGCTGCAGGACTGGATGGCATTCCTCATGAAGTATGGAAAGAACTGACGATAGGTGAAAGTCAACCAGAGGGGGAAGAAGAACCTGGTTTCAACATTGCAAAAGCCTTTACAATAGTCTTCAACGACATTAAAAAATATGGCCTAGTAAAAAACACTGGATTTGCCAATGGATGGTTATGCCCACTCTATAAGAAGGGAGACAGGACTGAAATTGGGAACTACTGCCCAATCACAATTCTCAACACAGACTATAAAAGACTAAGGTCCTAGCAATGAGGTTAGAGATAGTTTCTCCAACAATCATACACCCATCACAAGCAGGCTTTATATATAAAAAATTGAAGAATTGAAGATCAGACCGAGCTCGCTCACATGATAATTAAGTGGTGTGAAATCTCTAAGGTAAATGGCATGATACTGTGTCTGGATCAAGAGAAGGCATATGACAAAACTGTCCATGCTTTTCTATAGGCATCTCTAAGAAAATTTGGTTTTCCAGAGTCATTTATTAATACAATACGGTCATTATATTTGGATGCCCAAACAGTAGTTATACTTAACGGTGAGAAGAGTAGGCCCTTCAAGGTCACTAGAGGAGTGCAACAGGGTGACCCAATTTCATGTTTATTATTCAATATAGCCATTGAATCACTCGTGCAGATGATAATGGTTTCAAAACTAAAGGGCCTGAAACTGGGAAATTATGATGAATACGTTAAAGAGACAATGTTTGCAAATGACACCACTGTTTATATGTCTATTGATGACTCCTTCAAAAAATTGCAAAGAGTCCTGAAAAAATGGTGCAAGGTCTCAGGAGCAAATTTCAATATCCCAAAAACAGTGGCTGTACCTGTAGGTTCCAAGGAATTTAGAGAAAAACTTATTCGGACAAGACAGCTAAAGGAAGGGAGCAAGAGCATACCAGACAGTATTAAAATTCTAGATAAAGGAGAAGCGACAAGGCTTCTGGGTACCTTTGTGGGGAATGGAATCAACGATGCAAGCGTATGGACCCCCACAATTGAAAAAATTGTGATAGACCTTGAAAGATGGAAAAAAGTAAGACCCACATTAGAAGGCAAAAGACTTATTGTCAGAATGGTAGTGGGGGAAAGGACACAGTTCCAAACACATGTCCAAGACATGCCAAAGAATGTTGAAACTAAAATAAATAAAATAATCAGGGATTTCATGTGGGGGGAAAGTTCGTGCCCAACAATAGGAATGCAGACTCTAACTCTCCCACACAATAGGGGTGGCAAAAGCCTGCTCAACCTAAATGCAAGAAATGAGGCAATAGAGATAATGAAAGTAAAGAGATACCTGTGTCTTGATGGTGGCAGACCAAGCTGGGCAAAAGTGGCAGATGCAATAATTGGGGGAAAGATTGCGAAAAAGTGGAATGTGAAAGATCATAAGGCATTTGTAAATACCTTCTTACAAAATATGGATGTAGACGTGAGAGAAAGAGAAGATGGTCTCCTCCTAACACTGCAGTGAATGCTGAAAACAGCCCAAAAACACAACGTAACATTCCAGACGCTGGCACTAGATACAGACTTAAAAGAAAAAATGCCCATATGGTTCCACTTAGGCCTAAGCAACTTAGATGGAACACTGAGACAGCAGAGTGCCTGAGAGATATTCATAACATAGTGTCAGTTGGGGACATGATGGCAGTGGCAAACAACACGGACATGAAGAAAAACACCTGCCACAAACAGAGGAGAAATTGTGCATGTATACCCTGTAGGAATTACAGAAAAGCTGGGTGCTTGAACCCGCACAAGTGTGGGGACTATGCAAGAGATCTCCTAGGAAAGCTCAAAGTGAGATGGAACCCTATGAAATTATCACATGACAGATTGCTCACGGAAGAGGAGCTAGCACTGCAGCAAGATGAAAGTAGTATAGCCTTTAACCCAGAGATAAAAATACACAGCAGTCTGAGAAAGGGGTTTTGGGTCTTTTCAGAAGGCAGAGATAATAGATCAATGGATGATGCAGACTATGCAAGGACTGTGACCTCATCTCTGAACATAACAATTGCATATACTGATGGTTCTTGCCAGAAAAATGGATCATTAGAAGCTGTTGCAGGTGCGGGTGTATGGTTTGGACAGGATGATGAGAGAAATGTAGCAGTGAGACTGCCAATTGACTTACCACAGACAAACAATGCTGGAGAGGCCGTGGCAATATTGGCTGCAGTAAGGAAAGTCCCAGATGACTGTGCAATCCTTATCCAAAGTGACTTACAAATAACAATTGATTGTATTACTAGACATCTGGAAAGCAGAGAGGACAGTGGCTGGATAGGAGTTGCGAATAAACAAATCTTAAAGGCCCTAGTAGCCGAATTGAGACGACGCAAAGGTGTGACATTCATAGAAAAAGTAAAGGGTCATGCTAGTATTGAAGGAAATGATGAGGCCAATAAACTGGCAGGCAAAGGGGCCAGCAAAGAGTGGCCAGATGAGATTGATTTATTGGTCCCCCCAGAGTACAACATATCAGGTGCAAAACTAGCACAGGCCACACAATCCCTAATATACAAAGGCTTGATAGAGCGTATGGAGTCACCATATAGAAGGGGAACATTGATGCATCTAGATATGACCTGCTGGGTGGTACATATCCATAATAAAGATGTGCCAAGTGATGAACGGATCTGGCAGTCATTAAGAAGTAAAACTATATCAAAAGAGTTCAGGAACTTTGCCTGGAAAAGAATGCACAATGCATTCAAAGTGGGGGGTTACTGGCAACATATACTGCAATACAAACTGCAGGTTCTCTGCCTCTGCTGCCATGTGGAGGACTCAATAGTGCATATCTTGTCAGAATGCCCATATACTGGGCAAAAAACAGCGTAGCAACTGGCCAAACGTATTCATATTAAGAGAGGTATTGATTTTGAGCCCTTGTCTCTAGGGGAGCAACTGGACTGCACCCTGATTATGAGAAAAGGGGAGTCTAACAGAGATGCACAAAGTGCCACACGCTTCTCAACAATTGTTGTTTCCAAAACAGCCCATGTAATATGGAAGACTAGGTGTGAATGGCGTATAAGGCATGAGTCAAACCCAGACAAGATACCCTCTGATGAAGAGGTTACGAATAAGGTTAAAGCAGCAATTGCATGAAGAATAGAACTTGATTGCTTAGCAACAGATGAGCGCAGGTACGGTAGGAAGGCCCTGGAGGCCAAAATTGTAAGGAATACGTGGAAGTACTTCCTACCAGGAAATAGAACCCCAAGCAAGTCATGGAGAGTTGCAACCAAGGTTTTAGTAGGTATTGGCTGAGTGCCTGAGTCCCACACAGTGTGCGTAAAGGCATTTCCTCTGGTGTGGCTCCTGACTTTAATCAGATCTACTGTAATGTGTGAGTTTCTCACATACCCATGGTCCCAGAGGTTGGTCATATGCGAACTGTCTGGAACCAATAGTGGTACCACAAAAAAAAAAGAAGTCCACAAGATTGCTGTCTGCCTCAGTTAGTGTGAGGTGCCAAGGTGAAACACCAAGCTGTCAGTTCAGAAAATTGCCATTATTCCAACTCACAAGTGCTGCCACCAGGTAAGTAGCTGTATTATTTGCCAATAGATTGATGCTATCTGTCACTTGTCATTCCAGCTTCCACCAGTGCTATTACTAATTGGATCTGTCTCCTGATATATGTGGCTGTTAGATATGGCCTAGAACAGACAAATCATATGTGCGAAGGACAGATCACATACACTAAGATATTTTGAACAGTGTCACAACCATGCCCCAGTCTGAGCTGGCCCATCACATGGATCACACATAAGCTTCAAATCAAGAGGCACATCAGATCCTTCTCCTATTAACTACCCACCTGAGCCTTAACTTGTCAGGAGACTCCTCATCTATTCTCTTTTTCACTTCTTATGTCTTCACTCTCCATTTATTTATTTTTTTGTTTCTTCTGTCATTTTTTCACTTGACTGTTTCTATTTTTTCAACACTATCTATTAGTACTACTTTTAGCCTTTGAGGTGCTCTGATTCTTTAGCTATTATTCAGACAAGTATAGGTAACAGTGGAGCTGAGATGGAAACTATAAAAGGAATGCTTGACATTTGAAAAACTCCTTTTACAGAGCCAGTGAGCACTGATACCAAATAGGAGTCAAGCAAGCTTAGAGGCAAGCAAGAGTCAGGCAAGGGACCAGCAGGCTAATTGAGCAGTTGAATATCACTGAACAGCTTACAGTAAGTTCAGTGTGTAGGCCAGAAAAACACTGCTATTGTTCAGCTTAGAAATATTCTATCCACAGGCTGCCTTTGTATACTACATTGGTGGCTGCACTATTACTCATACTGCTTATAACTGGGCTCCAATATGTAATGGAGTATGACTAACAATAATCAATGCTAAGTAAGGTCTATGCATATGACTCATTAAAGCTGACTACTAGAAGACAAAAGAGAATAGAATTAGCTGACTGGTCATTTTGATGTGCTAAGAGTAGGCACTTGTAGTGTAGCACACTATGTGGCCACAGCAACATAGCTATTAGTTAGTAGACTTAATAAAATAAAATTATATTTATTATAATTTGATTCAATTTACAATTAGTATAAATATTTTTGTATATGCTGCTTAATAAGCAGCTTAATCTTGTATTATACTACATAGTCAATAGACTGGACTGGTCTGATTCTGTGCAGTACAACCTTTAAGCTATCACATTCCTATAACTTTGTTATATTTTTTTTTGAATCTGCCAGCTAGGATCTATTGCCTAGCTTCTGCTATTGGTTGCAGAGTTTGTTGACAGAACTCTATCAGCTTCTCAAGCTTCTTGTACAGCCACACCATGCAAATTTTGAACAGGAGATCAATGAGTAACTCTGTTCCTACAGTCACCATGAACAGTGGGCACAAGGCCCATAACCTATGGAATTACCCAGTAAATACCCAAGATGTGCAGGCATTAGCTGTGGGCCAGGGAGTGCCCAAGGCTTGAGATTGAGGTCAGAGTTCCAACCTTTCCAGGAAAGAGGATGAGGCCCAGAGAGCTGAGAGCTTACTGCAGGAGAGCCAGCAGTAGCTGTGAGACAAGATGCCTGGAGCACTAACTCCTCCAACTGCTCAGTTGTCTAGAGGACCTAGACAGTCTAGCTGATTGGTGTCCAAAGGACTCTTAGACAAGGTCAGGCAGCCAATAGGCACTTCAGGCATCTTGGGAGCCACTAACCTGTTTGTACATGCTATGCAATATATGTTCCAGAACTGGAAAAATAGGGCCAGACAAGCTGTGGTGGGCTTTTTTACCACCAGGATGATGGACACCCACATAGAAGAAATACTAGAAGAGACTGCATCTTTAGAAGCTCAGACAGCAGAGAATTGCTTTCCACATAATTCTGTTAAAAACAAGGCCAAGGAGCCTGATGACCCTCCTGAGGAGGCTCTTGAGTTATCATTGGAAAACAACGCTGGAGCAGAGGAGCAGTAGTTGAAAACTGCTTACACCATATGTTTGCAGGTATTCCGAGATCTAGAATAGATCGAGGTTTTTCTGTGCAGCGGACTATGTGTAGGAAAAATGTCTTCAATTTTTGCTGTCATGTGACTTTGTTCTCGTTGCCATTACTTCCTTCAGGTAAGCATGGGAATAATGTCTTCGATTTTTAACGTCATGTGATACTACCATATGTCTGTACAGTTACAGAGATGTGTGGGAATAATGTCTTCAATTTTTAATGTCATGTGATACTTGTCACGACCCCTTCCCTCCGGGCCCACCCTGGGACACCCCCGGAACACCCTCCGGGACCCTCCCTCCGACCCCACAGGACACGCCCCGCCATCACGACCGCTGACACCGCCATCACGCACATCAAGGACCGCCATCAGCCGCCACCAGCCCCGATCAACGATCGGATCACACGACTCGTTCTCGGCCATCACGCATCACGCATCATGGCTCCATCCGCGCCAATTGATCGCGCACCCCACACACGCGATCCCGGTATGCAGCCCCTGCCGCTACTCAATGACCCCCGGAACCCATCCCAGACATCCCGGAACCCTGAGACCCGGCCCCGTAGTACTTATAGCATAGCTCCCTGTTGTATTCGCTAGTCTTGATATTACTTTGGTTATTGCGTGCCCTTTGCTTGACTGGTACGCCTTGATTGGTACGCTTCGACTGGCACGTCTAAGTATTTGCGTGCTCTAAGTTTTGGTACGCACTTCGCGACTCCTGATTTACTAACTTGGTCTCGTCTTAGAACCCCGGTTCACGACTCGACCCCCTCTAGCTCTCAGTTACTTCCAACCCAAAACCCCCGGACTCTAGTCCCCCTCTCCCGGGATTACCCCTGTCCTCGTCTTGAACCCCAGAGTCCTAGCCCCGGAGTTCCAGACACCCGAGTATTCGTAGGTCAAGTCCGCATCGTAAGGGCGTTGCTTTCCCGGAAAGCCCCCGACTCAGCGGAACCTGACAATACTACCATTCGTCTGTACGGTTACTTAGTCAGCAGTATAATATGTACGTGTAGGAGTAATGTCTTCACTTTTTAACATCATGTGATACTACCTACGGTTACAGAGATGCGTGGGAATAATGTCTTTGATCTTTTACATCATGTGATACTACCATTTGTCTGTACGGTTACAGAGATGCATGGGAATAATGTCTTTACTTTTTAATGTCATGTGATACTATCATACATACGTGGTTACAGAGATGTGTGGGAATAATGTCTTTGATTTTTTAACATCATGTGATACTACTGTTTGTCTGTACAGTTACTTAGTCAGCAGTAGACTATGTACGTGTGGAAGTAATGTCTTCACTTTTTAATGTTATGTGATACTACCGTACATATGTAGGGTTACAGAGATGCATGGAAATAATGTATTCGATTTCTAACATCATGTGATACTACCATCATCTGTACGGTTACAAAGATGTGTGGGAATAATGTATTCACTTTTTAACATCATGTGATACTACCGTTTGTCTGTACGATTACATATATGTGTGGGAATAATGTCTTCCCTTTTTAACGTCATTTGTTCTGTAGCTTTACTATGTTAATATTTGATATCTACATACACCAGAATGTAGCCATGGTTGGGTCTGTTTTAACACATTCTCTACACCCACTCAGTCCATAATGTTCCAATCATACAATGTTTTATTTGGCTGACGTTCTTTCCTTGCCAGATGTATTGGATGTCTAGTCGACCCATAGATCTAGCGGTCTCTGAAAAACAGGCCTATTTTGTTGACTAATTGCAAGTCTTTCTATGTCCTGCCTAGTACAGGCACGACAGGACACAATATTAGATTGCAGACAATAGCCGCCACGCAAAAATCATATATCGGAGCAGACACATGCATTATGACTTATTTCCTTGGCTGCCTTCTGTGGAGAGCGATCCCTGAATACCAGGGCTGAGATACCCCCCAAAAGATTTGGCATATTGCCACTATCTAATGAACACCTATTGTCACTTGAGAGGTCTGTTATCAAGTGCAATAGATATATGACAACAAATCATTGATTTACTAGATCATGGCAATTACTGATTTCAACAGTCTGCCATGCGACAAGCTGTCATTACAACCGATTATTAATGCGCCACAGCTTAACATGGAGCAACAACAGGCTATGCTCAAATTTAAATATTCTTATTCAGACTCTTCCGACAGTGATTCAGATTTCCATAACACTTACTTCAGACTCTACTTCAAATTGTATGCGTTTTCTCATGGTCGTTCGCCATCGCTGTTTCTATATCCCTTATTAATGTGTTCATGACAAATACAGGTCGCCATCACCGTATTGTTGACATCATGATTCCAAGTATCTCCTTGTCTAAGCAGAGGTATTTATATGCTTCGTTCCCCAAAACCAAGGCACGTACTACTCGATTTGATGTCTCCTCCAATCTGAGCTTCTCTACGTCGTCCCACTATTTTTTCCTTTATGTCCTTCTCTGCTCCCTTGTGTGCCCCTTTGTGGTGCTCCTCCCTCTAAGTATGATGGCAGAGACAACTTGGCATGCTACGACCCTTACCAGCAAGACATTTGCTGTTTAAGCGGCCATTGTGCATCGACAAGCCATAATTTAGAGTGCTCCTGGGATGCTCGGATAATGATGTTACGGACTTCAGCATTTTCAAATGCTGTTACGAACTGGGGTTTTGTTGTTTGCACTAGTAAGACATACATTCAAAGACACCCAACACATTCTTTCATCCTCAATTTACTACCACATGGAGCACTACTGCGATATCCTATTGTGGTGCCCTCACACATCCTCCCACCGCCCCTCTGGAATCAAGATGCATGCCATGTCTTGTCAGGGGATTCTCCAGGTGACAGAGAGGTACTCGGATGTGCTGTATCATATCAGACCTGCCCATCTCGTTTTTCTGTATGTTTTGACCTCTTGGTTTGCTCATTCATTGACCTTGAGTCAAGAGCTATACACATCGTGACAAATGGACCCATCTCACAACAAAAGCTTTTGATGGACGAGGAATTCTTGTTGCCACATTTCATACTCACAAAAATCAACGGCTTGATGAAGTTTGGACTTACTCAGATGCTTTAAAAGAGGTAGAGTGGAATGCAAAGCTCATCGTCGCCAAACATATAGTACGCCGCAAGCCTAATGAGCCTGATTTCACTTCATGTGGAAAGGATTTTGTACGTGAAGTGTTCTTGATGTTTGAACTTGCTCAATGTTATGCACAGTGCAGCAACGTAACAATACCTCAGCAAGTAGATCTGGGCATAGTCAAGGCCAATATTTTCATGCTCGACTAGAGGTATGTTCGCTTTATGCATATCAAAACACTCATACTAAACGTTCTGTTTCTACTTATTTTTATTGTAGTTAGTAGAATATCTATATATCCATTCTATACCTGTAGCTGGACGTCAAGACTAAACACATGCTGCTGGATTTATGCGGTGTTTGGTGTCCACCGTCATTGGAGCCTTAGGCGCAATTCTCATGAGGAACATTGAATGGTACGTCATCTTTGCTCTATTGTCAGTAAAGCTCTTATCGATTAAACATCTTTAGTGGAACGGTTTTATAATAATAGTAGAAGACCCTTTATTAATCATTGGTATCGGTGCAGCTAATAATTACATTAATACTTCACTACTGAGGCCAGAATTTGTTTCTTATCAAAAAAGGGGCAAAGAAACCTGTTGCCTGTTTTGTAGCTAGGTTTTACAATAGAAACCGGCAAATTTCCTTTGTCTGAAGACTTTTTCTATCGGAAATTGATACATTGGAAATGGCATAACAGGCTTCCTTTTCACTTTTTTTTTCAAGGAAACACAATTGGGTGCCATTAGTGCTTACTACTAGTCAACTGTTTATATTTTTGTATATAATGTCTTTATGCCAACCTGGATCGTCAACGTTCAGCTAACTGAGCTTTATTGCCAGTAGGTAAAAGGATTACCAAAATGCCTTAATTGGTATCATAGTATCACAATTTGTTATTCCCCTACACTGTTTAATACTTCAAGTTTCTGATTGTAATACCATAGGCTTGTTAAATACAATTGATTATTAGCATGTCCAAGTCATCCAATCACTTATAACGTCCCCAATGAAATATTGTCGGTATCACACCATCCTGATGTATAGCCCGTTAGTCCAATGTAGTATGCTATTTACATCTATAGTATACTATCTACATGTGTAGTACACTATATACAACGTTCACCCATATACAGTACGACATATAAAATGTACAACATTTAGAGTTGCAAGCAAGAAATTATGATGGGGGCCTCCTCCCAACCTCATCTTCCTCCTCTGTCTCTCCCACGGTTGTCGTCGCTGCTGCTGCTGCTTTGACCATTGCCGCTGTTGCCACTGCCCCTCTGCCTGTCATTGCTGCCATCACTGCGGCTTCACCTGCCTCCGCTGTTGTCATTTCTTCTTCTAAAGTTGATACCAACATTGCAATTATTTCATTCCATGTTGGCATGGGCTGGCCAGCATCCATTGCCACTTCCATCCAAGTTCCTGGTGTCACTGCGTTCCTGCATCGGTGCGCTGCTAACAGACCTCCCAACTGATCGATTCCTTGCGTAATCTCTGGTGGGATCTGCTGGGGCAGCCCTTGCTGGATGAAGGTGAACGCCGAGGAACTACCATCCAATAACAGTTGGTACTCGCGCACCACTCCTGGGCATGAAGATGTATCAGGTATATAGTATGGGACATAGGGTCATTTACACATAACATCTTCATGGGACGATGCCAACGCATTCAACAACCAGTTCCTCCTCCTTAAAATCCATGGCTGTGCCACCTCCACTTGCCGTATTGCCTGTCATACTTTCTCTATCTCCAACGCCCTGGGTGCCGCATTGTCTGACCCTTGATTCTCGATATGCTCTACTCATGCTCGCAAACCAGCCAACTTGTCTTTGATAGCCACGCGTGCCACTAAAGCGGCATCCCTGTCTCCAAATGCTCTGTCCCTGTCATGAATAGCCATATTCCTCTCTTCCTGCATGGCCTCCTGAGCACGTCGTTCCCGCTGAAGATCCTCTCATGTGTGGTGCAGCTGTAAGGTTACCTGGTACTCATTTGCCAGGGCCTCCTGCAAATGCTGGTGCGTTTCCTCATTAATAGACAATTGGGCAGGTATTGGGGGGATTTCACGGATATCTGACATGTCCAAGCTTGGGGCCTCTGCACATGCTTGTACCCTACTATCTCCACTGACTCAGTCGAAGCTCGGCACTTCCTCTTGTCCTGTTGTAGAGACAACGCTTCCACCCTTCCTCCTTGCGACAAACCCTCAGTCTGCGCCTCAACTGACCCCACATCCTTCGATGAACCCTCAGGCCATGCTCCACTTGACTCCTCACCCTTTGACCTGGGCACATTACCCGCACTCGATGACTTTGTATTTGTGTGTCCACGCATGTGAATATATAATATCAAACCCAAATTTGTTGCCTCCCTGAAGTACGGCTCCAGCAATGCTCGGCACTTTTCCTTATCCTGCTGAGCCATTGGCGCTTCCTCCGTTGACGCAGGTGAAGCTGTCTGCACCTCAACCAACCCCACCTCCTTCAATGAACCCTAAGGCCACACTCCACTTGACTCCTTGCCCTTTGACCTGGGCACATTACCTGCACTTAATGACTTTGTATTTGCATGGCCACATGTGCGATTAAATAAATTTGAACCTGAATTCATTGCCTCCCCAAAGTATGGCTCCAGCAATGCTCGGTGCTTTCTCTTATCATGCTGAGCCATCAGTGCTTCCTCTTATCCTGCTGTGTAGTTGACGCCTTTGCCTTCCTTCCTCTCAATGAACTCCCAGCCTGTGCCCCACCTGACTCCTCAGCCCTCGATCTGGATGCACTAGCCAACTGGCTCAGCACCCAGGTCATGTCCCACCCCTGTTCTTTGCTCATGCAAGATGCCTTCCATGCCTGAGCCACGGAGCATCGCTCGTGCCGGGCTCGACAGGAAACACACACGGAATTATCCCTGCAAGATTTTGCCACTAGTGCCTCGAATTCGCATGGTTCACCTCGACGTGAGCATAACGAGCACTGGTGATGGTTAGGACGCGCAACCAGGCTAGGAGAACACTCACAGGACCCTTGTTCTGACACCACTTGAGGGTGGGAGGGCTACGGTGCCAGTTTTGGGCCACAGCAAATTGCTCCGGTGTCACATTGGCTTGAGGGATCCGCTTCGTTGCCAGGACTAGCTGTACCTGACTGGGGCCGAGAACAGGCTGTTCAGTACGTGTTGACGAGCTCGCAGCAGGTGCTGATTGGACTGAGCTGCTTGGGCTGGCCGTCTGCATGCTCCTCTCTGGTGCCAATGGGCCAGATGTCAGTGTCAATGAACTTGACCCCATAGACCGGCCTGCCATCTCTGGGGGGGGGCGTGCCTGGTAAGTACGCAGACATGCGAGGAAACTACTTATGCTGCTGGAAAAGGTCTGCTATCTGCTGCTCGTCTAGATGGCGCTCGTATATTTCTTGGCGCTCCTCGTAGCATAGCCATGAAGCAGTTGAGTTATCACCAGGCAGGGGTGGCATAGGCAAACAGTTAGGGGTAGAGTGGCACAACATAGTCAAAGAAGGATGGATGGTCAACATGTTTTTCTTATCTACCCTTTCATTATGATGGCATCAAGCTTCTACTTCTATTACCGCTATGAATACATAGCCACCACCACATCACTTAGATGAATAAATAAAAATAAACCCCGAGTTTGTACGTAAGTAACGATAAGAGTGTTGTGTCCATACAGATAGTTTTGAGTCCTCTGCAAAGTTCAAGTATTTTTAACTAATCTTTTCAAGTGTGTTTTCATCATTTATTGTTTCATGTGTCATGAATGGCATATGCACCACTTATACAAGATAAAGGTCGTAAAAATGAACGTAAAGGATGTATAGGAATGTCATTACTCACTTAGACTCCTTGCTGGTTGCATAAGACTTGCACAGTGTGTCGTTCCAAAGCCTCAAATGGTACAATAGATCACCGATCACATACAGGGTCGATCCTAAGATGCTTGGCATTCAGCGGATCCACATGGAATGTGATCGCCAAATAGACTGCCGAATATCAGATGCTCGGCATCAGCGGATCCACATGGAACATGATCGCCGAATAGACTGTCAATTAATGGCAAGCGTGACCTTCATTCAGCTGATCTGCATGGAAAGTGATCACCGAATAGACTGCCGGTTATTGGCAAGCATGACTTTGTTTTACTATCCTAGTACATTGTTTTGGTCCCAGGTATGCAGCCATCCAGGTGAAGAGGCACATAGGACGTCGGCCTCCTCAGAAGTATTCACTCGTTTATATATAAATAAATAAATAAATATAGATTCTATTTGTCATTGTGGCTGTGTACCATTTGAATATGCGACTGTTGCACAGCCACTATAATCATGAATATATATTTTATATTATATATTTAATTATTTATTGTCAATATAATAATAGCATGTGATTTCATGCTTATAGTGGCTGTGTATCAATCATATATTCGACTGATATACAGCCACCAGGGGTCGGGTCCAACACTCGCTTGCTGGCTTAGTCGCATCCTAACAGGCCCTTTCTATCATAATAGCCTTATTCTTCAAACTCTTCCTTTATGTAAATAGTGGATTTCGCTCATGGTGATAGCAAGCTTTCTTCACTGGGTTTCTGATGCTACCCCAATTGCACCCTTTTAGTTATGCCTATACTATTCAGCTGTGAGTCTACCAAGGCATTTCCTACCCAATATGTCTTTAGCTACCATATAGCGGAAGTAGATAGCATTGTAGACGTACAGCTGTATTTAATTATTTATTCCAATCGTGTTATTGTGGCTGTGCATCATTCAAGTATACTATTGCTGCACAGCCACAAGTTCCATGATTGCTACATGTATTCCGTATTATTACATTCTTTTGAGTGCAAAACCATCTAATTGAATCTAAAACATGTAATATTGCTTTTACCTTCACGTTGATAGGCTTCTGCTTAGACTGAGCACATTAAGGGACATTATAGGCCAACCAACACTTGACATACTGAGGACTCTAGCGACCAGTTGGGAATATAGAGCAGCCCTAGCTCTGGCAACCTACTACAGGATTTAGACATTTATCCTAACCACTAGCTATCAAGCCTTCAGCACACTCCATTCACCTATCCCAAGGACGAAGGAGGCTCATAACGTATAGCACTAACACGACAGCGGGAGAGGACTCTAACTAAACCCCGATCACTTCCAGAAGGAGCCAGCAGCAGGCGCTGCCATTTGACAAGGCACTTCAATCAGAAGTCTAAAAGGATCAATGACGGCAGCACTGGATATACTTAAATCCGACATCTGGACCTGTCAGGAACTGATACAATGTGTAGCGCTGACATTAGCGCTCACGGCGTCTGTCGAGGATTTTCCAACCATACCCCGGAACAGCCTGGCCAATTGGAGTTATAATAAAAGTGAGCAGACTCATGCAATTCTAAGCCAATATAGAGTCGCCGCTGGTCACCGTGGGTCAGAACGCCATTGGTTGCCATCATCCATGTGCAAAAGGTCACCGTTAGAGGAAACCACAAGGAGAGGCGCTAGGAGGTAGCGCCGCAGATGGACTTGTATCTTGGCAAACACAATAGCGCATAGTATATAAAATAGCTACTTTACATGTATATAACAATGAATCGTAACCCCTTGAGCACACAGTTACACTTAGCATTCAAATCGCACTAGCTTCCTTTGACTTTGTCACTAAGTCAGGTGCTAGCCTCATCTATCTCGTCTTTGTCATTTACGGTGCCACCTATGGGCACAATATGCTGCGCTACTCGTCTTTTCTTCAATATCTTTGTCTAAACTACAACGCTTACCGTCTGCCAGGTAGCCCCCGAAGTGCTATAATCTAGCGCATCGTTTTACCACCTCCACTCAAGCACACCGGGACCCTGTCAGGACTCCTCACAACTACGCATGCCAAGCACTGGAGATGGCGTTGTACTGCGTATACGTCCAGCGCACCCCAACCACAGTTGGCATCATCAGCGTACAGGGCATACTATCACTACAAATGATAAGCAATCATTGACATCAACATGATATACAAGGATGTACACATCACAGGTGACACCAATTTTGCGCTTGACTGAAGAGGAAGATGCAGAATCGGCATTGACAGGCGAGTTGCCAGCTAACACAGCTGCAAATATACTGATGGCACATGTCAAGGTTGTACATACAAATGATTACATAATACACACATTCAATTGGTCTGCATTCCTTAGTCAATTATATCAGTATAATAATGAGACGTAGGCAGGTAGATATAAATTTACAAAGCTTGCAGCTGTTCATACAAAGGACGCATCATATCTTCTGGGTTATCTGTGGATTTCTTCGATGTTTTGCGTAAGGGCATGGTAGTACCAAGTATAACGATGTATAAACAAATATAGGGACAGATAGATAGAGCAAAAGATTTGAGGATAAGGAAGCCTGCAGCATGCAGGTTTTATGGTATCCCAGCAGACTAACGGACACGTAAACGTCAAAAGCAACGAGGGTCAAATAAGCCAAATATATTAGTACGAGTACCCATGGTTGCATGATAAACTGAATATACAAGCCAAATATAGGGTAAAAAACATTTAAAACAAATAGAAATAAAAAATAAAAAGAAAAATAACATGGAGTTAATGATGGGTTAAAAGCTTTGAGCCAGCCATTTGGGAGATGGATAAAGAACCATTAATACACGCTTAGACAAATAAATCAATACAAATCAAACGACAACACCTGTGTAAGAAACTGCCACTTCACAAAAGCTCTACATGTGCCAGATCAGCGAGTCTGGACATAGAAAGGTGAAAAGGCGGAAACATCCAGATACTATGAGAAATGTAGCCATAATGGTGTAAGAAGTAAGGGATACCAATAGGCAAGCCAAATTGTCAATTTGAATTAGCCTTGTTCAATTTTGTAGTAATAACAGAGTAATACGTAGTTAATATGTAGGCAAACCAATCAGTCAGTTTGAATTAACCTATTTCAATCCTAAAAGATGTTAGAAGCAAAGTAACCTACTCAGTATCCAGGGAACAGACAATCTATAAGCCAAAATCAAATAAAATAATACAGCAGAATAAATATATTGATGCGGAAATGTACATGCTTCAAACTAAAAGGAAAAGAACACAGTCCTGTGGGACGGGAGAATCTATGGGAAAGAAGTTGTCTATGAGACAGTTGGAGGATTAGCATATAGGGAGATCCAATAAATCAGGTCAATCTTATTGTTTCCAAACATGTTGAATAGAAGAGATAAAATATGTCCAAATCGCTAAGAAGCCAGACAGACAGTCAACTCGTAAACATTGCCTGCATCAGACCGATGCAACACAACATGAGAATAAGAAGTGATACAGATAGTTGACCCTGAAAAGTTGCTTATAATAGACGGCTGCAATGCAACACGAGACAGTATCAGCTCACCAGACATTCTGTAGCCTATCTTATCATTGCATACATATATACAAAAATGGACAACGAGTACAACAAAAGCAATGCAAGTGCATACTGAATGAAGCCTTTTAGAATTATAAAAAGATATTTAAACGGACTTTAACATAGAAAATACCTTGGAACGACATGTCAAGTATGATGAGCATCGGGGGGAAGCACGACTCCATGACATTCTTCAGGTGAAATGAAAATACATATGTATTGCATCCACACATAGAGTTAATGTCTTGTGAAGAACCCAGAATGGAAAAGTACGGTAGTCGTACGGCAGTACGAAAGCCCAAAAATATGGAAAATCCTACTAGCAGACCAGGACAGCAAGGTGACAAACGAGGAAGCAACATTCATGGTGTATGGTGCAATATCAGACATAGATCTGCCCCTGTTTAAGATAGGAGGATCTATAAAGTGAGCGTTCAATGATGCTACACATATTGAAGATGGCTGATAGGGATGTAGTGAATTCAATCGGAAGTGTAAATACCTCAAACAGTCAATAAAACTGGATGGGCTTGGCATGCAGCAATTTGACAATGCCATGGCTGCGGCGAAAACAGTATACAAAGCATTTGACCAGGAGTTCAAAGAGGGCGAACTGGAAGAATGGTTGGAAGAAATGTCAGATGAAGGAAACAAGATATTGTATGCAAACAATAGGGTGTTTACACCTGCAAAGGACTTGGACAAACGAGAAGTTCACATTCTGTTTGAAAAGGATACTGACCCCAATGAATTGCTCAAAAAAATTGCACAAGGGGGGTTCAAGAGAACATCAGACAATGTTGTTGAGTATGTGCAAGCAAGGATAACACTAGAAGGAGATAAAACGTAAGAATATATGGACAACAACCATAAAACATAGATGCTCACACAAATCAAAGGTTCAAGAGGATCAAACCGCAGACCTTCCAAATTGGCGATATAGTTGCAGCGCAGGTATCCTTCGCAGTCGTTCCATTGAGGAGAGGGAAGTACAAGATATTAACAGTTTTGAGATCAATAACGCTGCTGGACAAAACATTTGCACTAGTGAGCGGCCATATAAACAATAAATGTATTGTTCTCACTCTGACAATTACAAAGAAGAGGAAGGGGCAACCACTCAAATGCAAAGACTATGAGCTGGTGAAAAGGAAGCTCCGAACGTATGAAGACAATGGAGAACCTCAACAGAGGGCTGGCAAGGTGGTCTGTACTGGCAATTTTGAGCAACAAATGTTGAATTACATGAACATTGACGACTGATATCTTACAATGGCTTTGATACTACCTCTTGAGACATTTTTACCCAATGCGGTCCATTATATTTTCACCGAGTTATCCTATTTCTCATATCTGGTCAATTGGTTGTCTCTGAATTGTTCTGCAAGCTCTTATCGCCGTTTTCTCATTGCCTTTCTATATTAACCTGGGTACTGAGCACCCATATATACCACCGTTTATAGCACCTAACATGCAATATACTACCGCCCATATCATGTTGTGTCGTTTGTTTGTTTTTTTTTTGTTTTTTTTTTTTATTTTTCCCAGTTGATATAGTAATAAATAAGTGTCATCATCAAAACAACATGTTGTAATAAGTGTCATTGCATTAAAATAATACATCAATTATATAATTGACCATATGGACAAACGGTTTGGCAATACCTACCAAAGGGAATTATATGTATATATTATTATTATTATTATTTTTTCTCCCTTAATGCTTGATCAATGAATTATCTAAGTACAATACCTTTATAAACTGCAGACCAAGAAAGATTAAATACGACATCAACAGATAAATAGTTATATCATCTCAAACAATACGTTGATGACGCCAACTGTGGTTGGGTGCGCTGGACGTATACGCAGTACAACACCATCTCCAGCGCTTGGCATGCGTAGTTGTGAGGAGTCCTGACAGGGTCCCGGTGTGCTTGAGTGGAGGTGGTAAAACGATGCGCTAGATTATAGCACTTTGGGGGCTACCTGGCAGACGGTAAGCGTTGTAGTTTAGACAAAGATATTGAAGAAAAGACGAGTAGCGCAGCATATTGTGCCCATAGGTGGCACCGTAAATGACGAAGACGAGATAGATGAGGCTAGCACCTGACTTAGTGACAAAGTCAAAGGAAGCTAGTGCGATTTGAATGCTAAGTGTAACTATGTGCTCAAGGGGTTACGATTCATTGTTATATACATGTAAAGTAGCTATTTTATATACTATGCGCTATCGTGTTTGCCAAGATACAAGTCCATCTGCGGCACTACCTCCTAGCGCCTCTCCTTGTGGTTTCCTCTAACGGTGACCTTTTGCACATGGATGATGGCAACCAATGGCGTTCTGACCCACGGTGACCAGCGGCGACTCTATATTGGCTTAGAATTGCATGAGTCTGCTCACTTTTATTATAACTCCAATTGGCCAGGCTGTTCCGGGGTATGGTTGGAAAATCCTCGACAGACGCCGTGAGCGCTAATGTCAGCGCTACACATTGTATCAGTTCCTGACAGGTCCAGATGTCGGATTTAAGTATATCCAGTGCTGCCGTCATTGATCCTTTTAGACTTCTGATTGAAGTGCCTTGTCAAATGGCAGCGCCTGCTGCTGGCTCCTTCTGGAAGTGATCGGGGTTTAGTTAGAGTCCTCTCCCGCCGTCGTGTTAGCGCTATACGTTATGAGCCTCCCTCGTCCTTGGGATAGGTGAATGGAGTGTGCTGAAGGCTTGATAGCTAGTGGTTAGGATAAATGTCCAAATCCTGTAATAGGTTGCCAGAGCTAGGGCTGCTCTATATTCCCAACTGGTTGCTAGAGTCCTCAGTATGTCAAGTGTTGGTTGGCCTATAATGTCCCTTGATGTAACGAAGTTACAGGGATTGTGAGAGCTTAATGTTTACACTGCACAGAATCAGACCAGTCCAGTCTATTGACTATGTAGT
>QGOA01000689.1:0-14291 GCA_003313075.1 Termitomyces sp. MG16
GGGGGGGTAGGTAGCTGGGGAGTTTGGGTGGGGGTCGAGTCGTGAACCGGAGGTTCTAAGACGAGACCAAGTTAGTAAATTAGAGTTGTGAAGTGTGTACCAATCTTAGAGCACGTGAGTATTCAAGCGTGCCAGTCAAAGCGTGCCAGTCAATGCGTACCAGTCAAGTAGAGGGCACGCAACAATCCAAGTAATGCAATGTAATATCAAGACTAGCGAATACAACAGGGCACTATGCTATAAGTACTACGGGACCGGGTCTCGGGGTTCTGGGATGTCTGGGATGGGTTCTGGGGGTCATTGAGTAGCGGCAGGGGCTGCATACTGGGATCGCGCGTGTGGGGCGCACGATCAATTGGCGCGGATGGAGCCGTGATGCGTGATGCGCAATGGCCAGGAACGAGTCGTGTGATCCGATTGTTGTGGGGGCTGGTGGCAGCTGATGGCGGTCCTTGATGCGCGTGATGGCGGTGTCGGTGGTCGTGATGGCGGGGCGTGTCCTGTGGGGTCGGAGGGAGGGTCCCGGAGGGTGTTCTGGGGGTGTCCCAGGGTGGGCCCGGAGGGGAGGGGTCGTGACAACGGTAAAGGTTATCCACCTCACCAGAAGATGCAATTGGGGAAGTTATTCTTGCAATTTTCTGCCAGTACTGGTAGATGGATGCTTTGCACTCTAGATTTGTCAGACTAAAGTTGTTCAGCACAGCCATTGTAAAATATGTTTGTGTCCGATCAAATGTACTGGGGACCAGCTGTGAGTGGATGGTATCCTCCACTAAGACATCCATCTCAGAACACTCACATGAAATGACAGTGATGTAGTGTACTCCAGTTGTGTGAACAATCCGTTGTATTGGATTCCCAAAGCAATTATATCTGTCTATATGGAACTCATTCATGGCTGGCCAATCTTCTGGAATATCTTCTATTGGCACATTATTCTCTGGTTCCTGTTGCTCTTCCTCTTCCATGATTTGATCAAGGCTGGCATTCTAAAGTCTGCTCAGAAAATCTGAAGTCATAGATAGATGTGCTGCCAGATGTCCTGGGTCGCTATCTGCTGATGGAAGTTCAACATCCAGTTGATATTCGAGTTGTAGAAACTCTTGCTCCTGAATGTTCTTTTTCTGCTTGTGGTCCTCAAGAGCCCTGACCCTGACCTTCCTTTGATGACAGTTTGCATGCAATGAATTGTGTTGGATATAGAAATACCCTCCAGTATCTGACATATTTATTGGTTGGAAATACCTACCATTCCATACTTCAGGTCAGAATGGGTTGGAGTCGTGCATGCGGCAGAAACATCCACGACAGAATATTCTTGACCCAATGCAATCATGGCATTGCCATCGTGCGAGGTAATGGTCAGGACAAGCAAGGCAATCAGTAACATCATGCATTGATTCATGACCAAGCAATCTATTGAGCAACTGTGGAACATGGTTGATGAAGTCGTTAAGATAATTTGCCTGTGTCTATGTATGAACTTGAATAATTTGCTCTCAATAATAGCATACATTCAAATCACCTTTACATGCCTTATGGATACGGGCATTGTATCATCTACATCATCTACCGTTGGATTATTGTCCAAGTGTGCAAAGTTATAATCATCTGCAAATGCCGCAGATGGTGGTGCACCAGTTACAATGGGAACGGGACCCAGTGGTAGCCATTGTGTTATGAGGACTGGCAACCCTCGTGTGTTCTGAGTGAGTCGTGTCCTTTCCTCAGCAAATGGGATAAGGTCCCTTTGCCTAATGACTGTTGTTTTTGGTCGCTTGCGTTTCTTCAAAGAGTTCAGGTTCATGATTAAAATATCTATGGCCAGGACCTAGTCATTGTACTGGAGATCTAATGAGACCACTCATTAATATTGGCAATATGCCCCAATTTGGACGGGCCGGATACCAGCAGACAGTGGACCCTATCCATTGAAGACAAACAGAATCCGTTTGTCATCAATAGAAACTGAACGGAAATGTATATTTTATCATGTGATCCTTTGGTTGAGAACTGTGTGGTTGCAGAAAATTATATTGTCTACAAACATGTCTGCCCTCCTGCAACCGCCTAAACCAATATTTTTACCAAAGAAAAGATGAGTGGAACTGATATTTACAGCAGAAGAAAGATCTATCTTTGAACCATACAAGGAACTCTACTGCTCCTCAACTACTCTTCAAGCTCGGATTGCTATCTTGAAGGATAAAATCCTAACAGATATCTTCAACTACTGGGCCACTAAGGGGACAGAGCCAAAGACAGAGGAAGAGTGGGCAGAGAGAATCAAAGTAGGTATAGCAACTCATTGCAAAGAACTAGACATTATTTGCTTGAATAGAAGGTTGTCCAGTATATCAAGAATTGCTGGCACCCTTATTACCAGCATAAAGATCCAAAGGTGCTTCTAAAAACTTCACTGTGAGATGTTGTCCAGCAGACAATGGCAAAGGAGATAAACAAGGAGATCCAGAACTTGTTGAGGGATAAGGATCACAATGCCTCAGGATTGGATGCATTTGCACAATATAATGTGGCTGTCAAAAATGTTATGCATCAACTCACACCACAGGAGGAAAGTTGTTTACGGAAGATGACAGCAGAATAGAGTGAAAAAGGAAATCCACCAGAAATTCAGTGCAAGTTGGTACTCCTTCCATTCTTCATCCATCCTTTATTCATTGTACATCCGTCTGCTTGATTCCGCTTTCTAATTATTGTCTCTCCAGGAAGGCCCAAAAGCATGGTTTGAAGTGTGTGGACAATGCAGATGTGCTTTGATTTAAAGAGATGGGCATGTTGAATTGGACTGTTGTTGGTTGGTATGCAGATGAAGACATGACTATTAGAATGTATGTGGTGCCATCATTCTTTAAACAATTTTGACACCAATTATAGTCATGACAATATGTCATACTTGACCTATGCTAACCAACCTACCTTTCAAGACTCCTTTTCTGACCTTGTTAGTGACCTCAACAAGAAGATGATGGATTACATGTCTGCTCTTCTTGGTAGAGACATGCTGTCCAACATGCAATCATCCCATGATTTGACTCCTTCTATCCTTACATGCTATGACCTCATCCTTGATCTGGATAGGGATGGATTCCCAATATTACCAGCAGATCCAGGACCAAATATATTTCAAACTCAGACAGAATTGGAAATGCTTGTCCAGGACTATTTAAATACTCATTATAGTGAATCCTAGTTTTCTCCACCTTTGCTCATTATCTGATCACTCTGTCAGAAATTGTATCTGATTACTGATATGAATCTGCTCCTTACAAGGCAGTAAGGACCAATGATTAGCAATTCATACATTCAAGGTATCTTTCAGAGGGTCTGATATTCCAAGATCCTCATAATCTTGGTCGGCCTGAGCTATTGTGTCTGCTAAACTTCTGGAGAGACCATCAAGGACAGTATGAATCTGGTGACACCTTCCACTAGACAGTTTATCTCAACCGTCACAAGCAGCCAGTAGCTGCCGAGTACGGCACCCGAGCTGATCATGAAAAAAATGTGGCAGCAGCAGCAGCACATAAGGCTACACGCAAAAATGGAGGGAAAAATCAGAAACAGAGGCCAACATCATCAGCAGTGGTCGATGGCAACAATAGGACCATTGCTAATGATGGAGCTGCTGATGGCAGATCCGCTTTAGTCACCAGATCTGCAGCCAACTTGGAGTGGCAACTGGGGCCTACACTTCTCAAGCACAAATGCTACAGGAAGATGCAGCTCGATACATTGATATGTCTACACCAGCAAAAAGAAGTAGCAGCAGCACTAAGGTCATTCAACCAGTCCGCCGTCATTGACCTGGGGAAGGGGGAAATGTTACATTACATTTTTGTAAACTATAGTGTTACAAAAATGTAGCAATGTCTGTTATAGCAAAAAAAAAGCAATGCAATAATGAGCTGTCCATTTTAAACTGTCCATCTTCACTTGTCTTCTGTTGCCTTCCATCTCTCAGTAAGCTGACTAGATGATCAGGTCCATTGCATCGGCGGCCAACTACTTTGGGAGTTGCTGTGAGCCCATCCCCTTGGGCCAGGGAGAGGGTCCTCAGCAGAGACTGGCAGAGGAATGGAAGATAGTTGAGGGGGTGACGGAAATGTTTGTGCGGGAGACATCTCTGAGGATATTTGTTGAAGTGGGGATGGAGCAATGGTGAGAGCGGTGATAGGACCCCATACAGGATCAGCGCATCAATGGCATGCTACGGCAACACGGCACAGGCTCAGGATACCTTAGCGTGCACTAATTATCTAATTTTGGCAATATTTGATGGCCATGCATGGCAAGAAGCAGATCCGATCAATGATAGCACCAACGGCAGACAGAATGACAACTGACAGATGGCATCTGTCACTGACGACAGCGCTTAGCGAGAAGATTGATGATCTATCAAAAACTGACGGACAGCTTGGCATTTGACCGTGGTGTCTAACACTGCCTAGCACCTCAATCTGGCGCCTGACATTGCTAAGCCTTTTGGACAGACAGAAGGGTGATGGATTGATGGTTTAGCATCGCGATCTGCCACCTGATGTCGCTAAGAGTTTTGAATGGACGGTAGGGATCTGAAACTGTTGGAGCTACCCCTATGAAATTTTCTAGTTTACCACACTTTGGCAATGGTTAGTCACTGGCGACGATGAACTCCTTGTAGTATAAAAAGTACTTACCGACTTGTACATACCTATCGAACCAGAGAACAGAGTTTCCTGCTCCCCTCATTTCAGTCTCTCTTACGCTCAAGACTTCATTTACGGTCAGCAACGTCGAACTCATCGGCAGTTGCAGACTATCGCTAGCCTTCAACCTATTTGTGCCTTGCAGCTACGGCAGGCATTTACGACGCTTAGACCTCGCTAAGCTTACCGCATTCTTGCCACTGACATTGCCGTGTGCACTTACCGCTTCTTTCATAGGCGCTTTACCTTAGCACTTGGCACTTGCCGACCTTTTCCGGTTTTACTTTATTTTCATAGGCGTGTTCTCTGGGACCTGCCTGGGACTCCTCACATCACTTATAACACGCCCAATGCAAGCTTTTGGTACAGTAACACTATAGATATATTTGTTACTGACTAAACTTTGGGCGTCATCAGCGGATAAGTCAGCAGTGTGATGGGATTGGTCAGTGGC
The DNA here is from genome assembly GCA_003313075.1 of Termitomyces sp. MG16. Taxonomy (NCBI): domain Eukaryota; kingdom Fungi; phylum Basidiomycota; class Agaricomycetes; order Agaricales; family Lyophyllaceae; genus Termitomyces; species Termitomyces sp. MG16. The sequence goes on from QGOA01000689.1 coordinate 5,164, forward strand.
GAGGGCAGAGGTGTCACCAGTGGGAATGAATACGTCAGCAGTGGCAGGGGATTGGTCAGCAATGGGGTCAGGAGTGGTTTCTTCCTCTTCAATGATAGGTCCAAGTCCACTGTGCCCTGTTGGATGCACTGCCACATCATCCTGAGCTGACGGACTGGAGGGACGGGTGGAGATGTGAAGTCAACTCTGCAAAGTGTCAACCATACCCTGAATATGGTGGATCTGCTCCTCCATCTGATGGATTCATCCATCGTGGGATGCAAGCGTCTCACCTGCACAAGAAACATTGGTTTGCAGGGTTTCCATGCGGCCACTGAGCATGTTGACCTAAGTTTGGTAGCGACAGAAGAAGTCCTCAATACACGGTAACCAGCTCGCCTCAGCCATGACAAACCCATCCCACACCTGCTCCCCAACATTCCACGATGCTTCCTGGAACCCATTCTCCATCCTGTCCAAATGGCTCTCCACCCCTGCCATTACACCAGCCACAATGTCCTCACTGTGACTAGACTCCATTGCCCGCTCCTTGCCCTTTCCCTTGACCAGAAGAGGATCCGCTAGGTGGTTGGAGGTCGACAGTTGGGATGGATGGACGGACAGTTTTGATGGTCCCATGATTGGACTAGCTGGTTCATCTGCTAACTATTAGTTAGCTATTTGAGCAGGAAAAGAGTTTCATACCGTCATCACTCTCAATAATCGTCACTGACTTCTTTCTCAGTGGTTTTTTCCCCTTTCCCTTGTTGCCGGGCTTGATGGTTTTCTTGACAATCGTCAGGCTGCATGTTTGTTTGCGAATAAGCCAGCAGGGATCGCATGCAGTGCTGCCCTTTGTCCTGACATACTGTAGCTGCTTACTTGCGCAATATTGGCAAGGGGAGTTGATGTGCTGACCCTCACAATGAGGTGCTGTCCTCAGATACCTGCCCAACAGCATCCCTCCAGTAATTTCCCCCTTCAGTATCCTGCCCTCTTGTTCTTCCTCTTCCTCTTCCTCTTCATCCTTGTCCTCATCCTCATCCTCCTGCTCCTTCTGTCAATGATAGGTACCAGAAGGACGTTGACCAATATAGGTCACCCATTTTGGCTTCTTGGGATTTGGCGATGGATCAGACAAATCTCCTGCCGCTGGAGGACTCAGTCATTTTCTCTTCTTTGGAATTGATGATGGACCAGACAAATCTCCTGCTGCCAGCCTATGACCTATCTGGTCTTCTTGTGCCAGTGCCATTGACAGACCAGCCTTGGTTGACAGATCAGGTCATTCTTTGCCCCCACTTGGTTCTTCCCCTCTTTTGCTCCTCTGGGTCCATTTCTTCGCAGCGTCCTTCAACCACCTGGTCATATCCTCGTCAAAAAGCTTGCTCTGGAGTAGCAGGATAACTTTGTTGATGAAACTTCTCCTGGCATCAAGGAGGAGTTTCTTGTCATCCTTGATGTCCCTAACCATAAACCACATGTCAATCTACAGGATGACTATTAGTGCATGTCTATTAGGCAGGAGTGCTTGTATCTTACCAGGTCCTTCTGCTGTGCTTTGAGTTGACGCAGGTCTCCTCTGAGAGCAAGGTATAATACTCAAACATCCACGTCAACAACCTGTTGATGGAGTTCTTCATTAGACATGGTGGATGGAGAATTAAAGAAACAGATGAGAACTTTACACGAAGCAAGTTCTGAAAATAGATATCATGTGACCCTGTTTAAATTACAAAAGAAGTTTAATTTATTGCTTGACAAAACCTTACTTTGTTTATCTTACAGTTTAGTAAATAACAATTAGCTAAGCAGGTCAAAAATTGCACTCTTAATGTTTATTGTACTAAGCAGGAGTCAAACCCACCTACTGCAACACACAATGAACACCAATGGATAACATTCCACTAGACTATTGATACTTACTGTACACTGCTATAGTCTAAATAGATATCATGTCACTCTGTTTAAATTAGAATCTTACTTTGTTTATCATACTGTGTAGTAGATAACAATTAGCTAAGCAGGTCAAAAATTCTAAACAGTTTGACATAAATGCACTGGTAGGAATCGAACCCGCCTACTGCAAGACATAATAAAGACCAATGGATATTATTCTACTAGACCACCAATGCTTACTGTACATTGCTATGATGTAAATAAACATCAGTCTAATATTCTGTGTGTGGTCAAAAATTTTTGAGTTCAATCTCAATGCACTAGAGGAAGTTGAACCCACCTATTGCAAGATACAAGGAATACCAATTGGAAATATTCCACTACACCACAGACGCTTTGTGTATAATGCTATGGTGTAAATCAATATCAGTCTAATATTCTGCTACACCCCATGGTTTTCCTCTTTCCTGTATACTTCTATAGTGTAAATAAATATCAGTTTAATATTGTCAATTCAATACAGATGCACAGTTGCAGTAAAATCTCTATCCATTCAAATTCTGTATGGGTCTGTTTGTGCACTACATGAACACCGTCCTGACTAGTAGTAAGCGCCTGTGGTACAATGGAATATTCATAAATTGATATTTCATATTGTGCACAAGAGGTGGGCTCGACTCCCACTAGTTCACATTATATAATAGCAGCAGGCTGCTGACATCTGCTAGCATCATGAATTTGATCCATTGAAAACTCCAGAAATTTCTGCAGTGGCATAAGATGGACGAGTTTGCGCATGTGTTCATTCCAGTGCTTATGACCAGTTGATAATACACTGGGGCTGGCTACCTTTGTGCTGGTCTTTGTAAAAAAAGTAGCCAGCCCTGGTGTATTGTCACTTGTCATGTGTACTGGAGTGATCTCATGCGTCAACTCCTCCATCCTATCCCACTTCAGTAAACTCTAGAGTTTTGGTCAGATCAACTACCACAGGCGCTTACTACAGATCAGTACAATATACATATAGAGCAAAAATGCACCCATATAAAAACACACCATTAGTCCCCATTAAGGTGGAGTAGGGGGAGTAGAACACACCGCTATATACAATATTGAATATCAATAAACAAATATTCCACTGAACTACTGGGACTGGTTGCACTGCTGACATCAGCTGGCTCACATGCCAATGTCAGCTACCGTCCACTGGCATGCCAGCGGAAAGCAGACACTCATGCACCCTCTTTTGCCCTTCCCCCTCTTTCTTTCCAGTGCCATCCTCTCCACTCACCACACTACCTCACATGCCACCCCTGTCCACCACATGCACCGGCTTCCCTCCTCCTCCCTGACCTGACGTCTGACATCTGCTACGTCTGCTGGCATACCAGCAGACACCCATGCTCCTCCCCTTTCCCCTTCCCCCTCTTTCTCCCCACTTCCATCTCTCTTCCACCACCACCCACACTCTTCAAAATGCCACCCCATGTGGCAGATGCCCATGCATCCTGTTTCCTTCTCTCCTGCCCTGATGCTGGACAATGCCAGAGGTTGCCGACGGATTCCCGTGGATGCTGACGGATACTAGTGGATGCCGATGGATGTACGACGGATGCTGATAAATGCCGACAGATGCCAGCGGGTCATGACGGCTGCCGACAAACTCTGACAGATGCCAGCTGATGGCCAGCTGGTGGCTGCTGATGCCAATGCCTCCTTTAAGCCATGAAAACTCTTTTGGAAGGTATGTCACCCCCCTTCTACCTCAAAAAGTCCATACAGGAACCTGCAGAAACATAGGTGGACGTCCGTTCATTGTGTTATCCAATCTTTGAATCTATCTGTTAGTAACAGACCTGCGTAGGCCTCTGTGGATGTCCACTGGTGCCCTGCACAGGCCTGGGTGGGCCCACGTAGGTTTGAGTCCATCGACATACATCTGCATGGATGTCCGCTGGTGGCTTGCATAGGCCTGTGTAGGTCTGCAGGGCCCTTTTGTGGATGTACGCTGGTGTCAGGGGTGGGAAAAGGAGGGAAGGGGAGGCATGCAGCCACGAGTTATTGTGGGGAGGAAGGGAGAGGGGAGGGAAGTGGGAAACCTTGAGGAGGGTTTATTCATGCCATGACATCTGCCAATGGAGAAGATTTTCACTCGTGTGCTGATGCCTGCTGGTGGCCACTGATGCACATTGATGTCTGCTAGTGTCTGCTGGCATCCACCAGGCCTGCGTGTGCATGTGTGTGTCTGCCTTTTATCGATCCACTGGACCATATCATACAGCACATTGTGATGTGTCCATGGCTCTGTGGAGACTGCTCCGCTCCAGTATAGCGGACTCTGCTGGACATGTATGGTATGGCACAAAGCAAGCTCCTGTACAATATATGACATGTACTGTTGTGATGCCCTACTCTGGACTCGAGCGCTACGCTTCAGTGCATATAGTAGCACTTAGGCGACAAGGGCACAAAGTGCCCAATGTATTCAGTACTAAATATACTGATTTGATGGTGAGAGTGCTCACTATGGAACTGCAGATGTATTTGCAGTGGAAGGCCGCAAGGCAATTGGGGGTGTCAACCTCCTGGAGCCACATGTCCAAGGAATGCTTGGCACATCAAAATCAAGATGTTGGAGTCGAGCTAGTGGAAGCACTAGCACAGGCATATGAAGTGCCCAAAGTAAAACTGGTGAGTACCTTCTATACTCCAGCAGGACAAGGGTGGCGTGAAGAGCCTCCACACTTGCGTAACCGAGACCTTAGGACAGAGATGTCAGGCCCAGATGGACATGCAAGTACTGCATTCAAGGTGGAGAGTGAGGCATCTGTGATGCCGCACATGCCAATGGTGGAAACGTTAAGTGACAGAGTCGCATATCAATGTATGCGCAATGGCAACCTCAGGACTAAGGGACAGTCCCTTATCAACGATCAGAGCATTGTATTCGAGGGCACTAAGCCCATTGACAAGATGCGTCATCAATTCATCATGCAGAGCCAGGAGAATCAAGCTTCTCCAGAACCAGGACGGCACAATGATCATGATTGAGGAGACTTCCTCGATTGAGATGGTGCCACCAGGCGTGATGCCCCTGGTAGCAGCCAGGATGACTGCCCTAGGTTGACTCCCCGAGACAAGGGCAATTATGCCCACAGTTGAGGAGGCTTGGGACATCCGCCTCAGAGTGGATGAGGGAAGTCACTTCCCCAAGCCACTGATTTAGCGACTAGATTTCCGGGTCAGCAGGAGGCCATTCAGATGCATTGTGAAGCCATGCATGATTGCCTGCATTGAGTAGTCGATGATGCCCTGGGGGTAACCTTACAGTTATCAGATGGGATGAAGCTGTGTAAAGCAGATAGTAGACACATTCGCACCTACACTGGCATGTCCAAGTTCAGTGACTTGGAGGACTGGGTGATGGATGTATGCACCCACCCTGCCATGTGCTTATATGGAGGTGACCGTATGGAACGGGAATGAATCTTTGTTCTACCCAAGTTCTTGGCCAGAGAGGCCATGGGATGGTTTCGACAAGCAGTATTGCACGTCAACCAGGTCCAGTATGAGTGGACATTCAAAGGAGTTCTAACAGGACTGTACAATCAATTTGTGCACCCCTTGATGCTACAGGATGCAAGGCAGGACTTCCAGTCTGCCAAGTACACCAAGAAGTTGAAAGTACAAGGGTTCTACAATACCCTTTATGACCATGCACAGAATATGGCAGTATACCTGGATGGGTATACGATGCTCAAAACATTCTTGGATGATATTCCAGCAGACATGTGCCACTATCTGATATGTGAGGACAGGCTGTCCTTAGAGGTCAACAATGTGGAAGAGTTTGTGGCATACACCATCAGGTATGAGCAGTCCCTTAAGACTGCTAACCACTATGAGCATTGGAGTAGCCACAAAGGGGGAAGCAGGCAATTACCGCCTGCTGGAGCACCCTCACGGGGTCAGCATATGGGGACCTTCCTGGCCAAGAAGGCCGACTTAGATCATGACCGCACCACGTGGTTTGTGGTATGCAGAACTCCTGTAGCAAATCGAGGGCGAAGCTGCCCACAACCAGAGCAAGCTCTAGATGGAGAACGTACTAAACCAAGGCTGAAATTCAAGCTGGCCAACCCACCTGGTCAGATGGGGACCTGTTTCACATATGGCTAGCCAGGCCACTATGCTACCAACTGCTCCACAAAAATGAGAGCCCTAAGAAAGGGGTATACACCATTATACTGAGGGCCAATCCCAATAGGCCTAGTACGGGGGGCTATTTAGCCCCCAAGCAATGTCAGGATAAAGGCAGCTTGCCCCTATACTAGCAATAGGGCCAATGGGGACACATTCTTTGCCCCAGTCTATGGGCCCGGTGTACTATCCTGGTGCACCTGTAATGATGCCGTACCCCCCAGCTTGGATGGGGGCTTGGGGTGCAATGCCCCAGTATGACGCCTCATATAAGGCATTAGCCAAGGAAAGCAAGTTGGCTTTCCTGTCGACCACAGTACCCGCTGACAACCTAGAGAGATGCCAAGCATCCCTCATGCAGGCTCTGGCTATTGAGAGCACAGAGACTCTCAATACAGAACAAGGCACCACCTTTTTGGCTAATGTGCCAACGGAGAGCCTGGCCAGGCTCTTCTTATTACAGCGGCTAGAGATGCCGCACCAACCTAAGCCCAGCTCAAAAGAAGAGTCGTGTCCTTGACGCGACAAAGGAAAAGCACAGGCTGTTGAGCCCAGTCTCAACCAGGACTTAGTCCTGGCTACCCTCCTCCAATGCCTGGGGGACAATGGGTACGATGTACCTGCAGAGTCGTCATTCCTCCGTGACATGGAGGCTGTCATCCTCATCAGCTGGATGATGGATCACATGGATCACATGCATGCTCAGTGCAAAACTGATCTCCTTGCCCTATCGGCTGCTCGTAAGCAGCAGACTACACCTTCAAGTCAGGACACTGACTCCAGCAAAAGGGCACATCAGCAAAAAGTGGAAGACGCGCCCTCCTGCTTGACTCAGTCAAGTGTTACTGTTTCCGGCCAGGAGGCTGGTCTAGGGTGGGACATTCTTCTCTATGAAGATGTCCCTGCTTCAGCTGCTCCCCAGCTGATCCAGCGCCTTGCTAGTGGTGCATCTGAGGTCGCATTCTTGCAACTATTATCCGTAGTATCTACTCTGGGGAGCAGAGTTCCCAGGGCATCAGTATGCGCCCCACTGAGGCAAAGACCTTGCAACCTCAAAAGAATTGTCAGGATAAGAACCCAGAAGAGCATGCAAACATTAACATGCACTTCTCCAAGGATGCCCCAAAAGGGGCCCCAGGGGCTAACATCCCCTTCTTACCTGCTATATTGGTAGAGGGCCCTCCTGCCTGATACCCTCAATGTGTGTGGGTGATGGACCCACGTTCGGAGATGACTGGTCAAGAGAGGCTGCCATTCCCATCCTCCGATAACAAATGGTATGAGGAGCCTGAAGAGGCTTGTATGGAATCCCTGGTGCCACACAAAACTGTGGCACAACATATGGCATGCGAGAGGTGCAACAGTAATTGATGGGCCAAGATGGACTGTCAGGCGCAAGATAGCGCCAAACAAGGAGCTGCCCTTCTCAAGGATGAGACCAGGCACATCTCTGATGCACTCGGTGTTGTGATCTATTGTGATCACACTATTGAGCATCAGAACTCATTTTTTGGCATGGAGTTGTCTCCCCAATTCTACTGGTCACCAGTGACCAACACTATCTTTGTCAGGCAAGAAGCCCGCACAGCCAAGGCCTTCAAGGCTGACAAAGAGGGCAATGCTGCACATATGCCCCACAACAGTAAGGTGTACCAAGTTGCACCTCGCAGGTTCCCCTGCAGCCCTCGAGAGCTTCACATGCTCCATGCACTGGTGAACAACCAGTTTATGCCAATTCATCAGCGTCAGTTGGGCTACCTCCTGCTCAACAAATTCAAACAGGTGACTATGAACTGTCACCCTACAGCCCGAGACAGAGTAATGTCTCAATTACTCAAGGAGGTCTCATACAAGACCATAGCGGTACCCTTTGCAAGTTCAGAGGAGCAGGAGAAAGTCCCATGGATAATTGCTCCTTTGCGGATCTACTGCCGCAAGGAAAGTGGGAGGCTAGCCTTCATTGGCCTGACTTCTCCTGACTCAAAGCAACCCTTTGCTTTGGACTATCTGGGCTCATATGCCCTTCTCTATGGGCATCCCAGGACACCCAATGTGTGGACCGGTCTGGCCATAGACCATGCCATGTGCATCCATTGGTGCAGCCTCTTTGGGTTTGCACTGGTACGTGCTCTCTGCACAAGCCGCCCTTCCAAGTCCACGGTGCACAAGCACCTGGCTTATGTATTTGCATGGCCAGGCCTCTATAAAGAGGCCGTCGCCAAATACGAGGCAGCTACTGGGCAATCCTTTGTGCCTCTTTCCACTGAGGACTCAAACTTTGAGGCTCGGGCAGTGGACATCCTGGAAGCTTCAGCTTCCGTCTTTGCCACTTTGGATGCATTACGCATCCTTCTTCACAATCAAATCCCAGTCAGCTGGGCTGACTATGCGTACACGTATAGGGTCACCTACTTGGCCCACATTTTCTTCAGTGACAGCCAGCTCTACAACAAGGCGGCTGCCATCAATGACAAGAGGCTGCAACGCCTCGATCACTACAGGACACCTCAGTCCCTTGCTCAGTGAGATGGGTGGCGTGAAGCCACCATTGGCAACCGCCAATGACTAATGCTCCAGCAACAGGAGAGTCGTCATGCGTTTGATGACACATTCACCAAGGGGATGTATCTCCTCATTGGGCAAGACATTCATGCCTGAGAAATCTGGACGTGCCAGTACCCATCCGACAATGGGGATCTCCCTGATCCCCAACCTCCTACTCCGGGGCCAACTTTTGACCCTACTATTATGCTGTCCCCACTATGGGACTATGATGACTCCCTGCCTCTGGCAGGGCCATTGGGCACCTCTCATGAGCCCGCACCCAAGAATGAACTTCTCGACTACGATATGGACAACACGACTGCCAATCTATTCTGGGAGCCCCGAGATTTTCCAATTGCCCCCATTCCTGACTTACCAACAGCCTGACCGTTGAAGTGTTTTGAGACCATAATTCGGTCTAATTGGGGGTGTGTAGCGTAGTCTGCTATATGGCATTGGCCACATAGCATTTACTTACTATATACTTAGAATATTATATTATACTT
>QGOA01000690.1:0-14128 GCA_003313075.1 Termitomyces sp. MG16
GTCGTTGCAGACGACAAGCAGTTCCGTCATAAAACCTAGAAGAAAAGGCAATATCGTACGCATCTAGCACTCTTCGGCAGATTACAACAAGCTCCTTAAAAGTGCTTATCGCGTCTTCAGAATCATCGAAAGTGAATGGAGGTTGGGAGGTTAAAATGATGCTTTTCAGTCGATTGACAGGGTCTTCTGTATCGTCGGATTCGTCGAATATTCTGCGTGCCTTATTCAGGGATCTTTTCAGGGAGTCGCGAAGATGACGAATTCGCTTATTGACGCTAGTCTGGCTATACGTGGCAAGAAAAGGGATCATACTCTCGAAGCCCTGCTGAGCCTGTCTCAAGTCGTCAAAAAATGCTTTCGCGATGATGGCATCGTTCTGACTGTCAGAGGGTGGACTCTTTGCTATGTAGAGTTTGGCTTCTTTCTCCCACCAGAATGTGGCGAGAGTGGGATTTGATTCACCAGTGGCTAAAAACAGAGCCACTATATCGAGCAGGCGTGCCTTAAGAATTCGTGCGTTGGTAATGCCTCGGGGGTCTTCTCCTCTCCAAGAAGTGGAGATCCTCCTCAAGATGAGACTGAATTTGCGTGATGGGCTCTGACGTAGAGGACATTGGGCATGAGTTTGGAGCAAGGCAGTCTAGAGTTCAACTCCGATTTGGTGGCATGATTATGTAAGATAAAATGTGCACGTTCCGTTACGATGAATGGAAGAGTGGTAAGGAAATGGAGGACACAATTGCCCTTGACGAATGGGAAAAATTGAACGACTCCGTCAGGAGGGATTGAATTTTTTGGAATATGGGTGAGTAACCATGAAGCTTACTAGAATGGAGAATGGGGGGACGCTTATGATCGAAGGACAGGTTCAAACCTTATTCTAAAACATTGTCGTGTCAAGTATATAGGAAAGGGGGGGTAGTAGCACATGGGGAGGATACTTTTTTTTTCTGTCTCTTTACTTCGAATTCTAATATTGTGCCATTCTGTTTGGTCGCTCAGTGAAGTGGGACGCGTATTGTTGAATCGCACAATACTTGTTGACCTGAAGACTACCCTCCGCTCGACGTCATGAAGAGCCAAGCCTGCACATGTATGTCACAAGGGATCGGGGAAGTTTGACAGAATTGTCGCTAGAAACATCTTGTGTAGAAGGTATATTCCCAACTTGCAAGTTCATCATCACAGTAAGTGACAATTGGTATATACAAGTTTTAGTCCAACTTAATCACACCTTTGTGCTACCAGAATTCTATTAGCGTAGTCATACTTTTTTTGTGCACCCTCCCACCTCTCCCTAATGATACGGATGCCTCTAAAACAAGGCATACAAAAGACAAGAAGGGCTCCCAAAAATAAACACACCAAATGGTTATCTGCTGAAAACTGTAAGCAGGTGTCGAAAACTGTAGATGCTGGAGCCTTTACCTCGAACAAACCCACAACGAGTAAAGACGACAAACTCCAAGGGGTCAAAAAAAAATTAAACATATCGGGTCAAATTTTTTTAAGGGAGGGCTGTCTGAGTGACCTACAGTGCAAAACGCTCAAAATAGGCAACTCCGACCATCAAATGTTGAAATGATATCTCCTCACTCAAAATATCTTGAATTTTTGTCAAACTTTTGGAATTAACTTATTTCAACAATCTCTTTCAACTGAACATAGCAGATTTTCACCATGTTAAGTTTGAATTTTTTTTTCTGTCCAAAAGTGAACATGGACCCTTTTTTCCTTATTGGGATATCTAATCTCACTAATCTATCTTATCTACATTCTTTTTTTTTAGAAAAGTATATTACTAATTAATGAACATATCTATGCTCATCATGATGCCTGAGCCAATCCTATGGTGAGAACAGTACTTTCTGACAGCATAGAGAGCCTGTACAGCATTGAGTCTTTTACTGAGAATATAAAAAAATGAATTAGCCATTGCAAACAGTGATATAAGATAGAAAATTGAATAAGAATACAAATAACTTACTTATAAGCATCCATATAACACCATGATTTGCGAAAGAAGGCCCAAATAGTTTGAGTCTCACAGGAATCCAGTAAGGAAGAAACCTTTTTTGCTTCAAAAAGTAAACTTATTATGTAAGATATTTTATTGCATTTTTATGAGTTTTGACATGGGTTTTCTTCTAAATTTTTGGTCGCTACATGAGGGGATCAAGAATGAACCCTCCAGGGACATGTCAGGCCTATGTGTTTTGCACTGTACCTACCAATCTGCTTACTTAATATTCCAAATAGAGTAATCAGATCACCAGAGATCACTGTCAGGTTCCGCTGAGTCGGGGGCTTTCCAGGAAAGCAATCGCCCTTACAATGCAGACTTGACCCACGGATACTCGGGTGTCTGGAACTCTGGGGCTAGGACTCCGGGGTTCAAGACGTGGACGGGGGAATCCTGGGAGAGGGGACCTGGTCTGGGGGTTTTGGGTGGTAGGTAGCTGGAGAGTTCGGGTGGGGGTCGAGTCGTGAACCGAAGGTTCTAAGACGAGACCAAGTTAGTAAATTAAAGTCGCGAAGTGTGTATCAGTCTTAGAGCATGCGAGTATTCAAGCATGCCAGTCAATGCGTACCAGTCGAATAGAGGACATGCAACAATTCAAGTAACCAAGTGAAAACAGTATAAGCAGTGTAATATCAAGACTAACAAATACAATGGGGGACTGCGCTATAAGTACTACAGGACTGGGTCTCAGGGTTTCGGGATGTCTGGGAAGGGTTCCGGGAGTCATTGAGTAGCGGGCAGGGGCTGTATACCGGGATCGCACGTGTGGGGCATGCGATCAATTGGCGCGGAGGGAGCCATGATGCGTGATGCGTGTGATCCGATCGCTGATCGGGGCTGGTGGCGGCTGATGGTGGTCCTTGATGCGCGTGATGGTGGTGTCAGTAGTTGTGATGGCAGGGCGTGTCCTGTGGGGTCGGAGGGAGGGTCCCGGATGGTGTTCCGGGGATGTTCCGGGGTGGGTCCGGAGAGAAGGGGTCATGACAATCACCAGCCAGTTGCCTTATTCTCAACGCTGTTTTCCACTATCATGTTTGTTAGCCTCACAAGCTTCACACATCCACCCATTTACTCTACACTCTAAGCCTATGCAGTGTAGATGGTACTTGAAGCAGCAAGCAAATGACGCCATCTTTGGAGTAAATAACATAAGGTCATACCCATCGAGTTTCACATAAATTGTGTTTGCACTGGATTGCTTTGCTCCTCTTCATCTCAGAAACTGCAAAACTGCATATGCACTCTGCCAACAATGATATCAAGTCTTTTGTCTTCCACTTTCATCCAATATGTGTCCTTGGCCCTTCTTGGTCAAATCCATCACTGACATTGGCATCTTTAGGCTTAGAAGTCAAATTTGAGAGAAGCAAGGACATTGAACCTTGCAGTTCAAGTGTGGGTTCAGGTACAGGTGGCAATTGATGGGCGCTGTGATCATTTGTGGTGGAGTGAGAAGCAGATGACAGGCAGGAGGTTGCTTGGAAAGGTGAGTTTATGTTGTCTTGTGTTAATTTTAATGTTTCAACTTCTCTATCGACACCAAGATTGAATTCAACCTCTTTCTCAGCAGACCTGTTGGCCAGGTCTTTATCATTGCCATCTTCATCATCTGTTGATAGGACCTCATACAGGATCAGTGCATCAATAGAAGGCTACGGCAACATGGCACTGGCTCAGGATACCTTAGCGCACGCTAATTAACCAATTTTGGCAATATTTGATGGCCGTGCATGGCAAGAAGCAGATCCAATCAATGATAGCATCGACAGAAGACAGAATGACAACTGACAGATGGCATCAGTCACTGACGACAGCGCTTGGAAAGAAGACTAATGATCTATCAAAAACTGACAGACAGCTTGGCGTTTGACCTTGGCGTCTGACATTGCTTAGCGCCCTGATTTAGCGCCTGACATTGCTTAGTATTTTGGACAGACAGAAGGTTGATGGATTGATGGTTTAGCGTTGTGATCTGCTGTCTGGTGTCACTAAGCATCTTGAATGGATAGTAGGGATCTGAAACCGTTGGAGCCACCCCATAAAATTTTCCAAGTTCACCGCATTTTGGCATTATTAGTTACTTGACGACGGTGACCTTGTTGTAGTATAAAAGTGCTTACCGGCTTGTACATAGGAGGACAACAGAGTTTTCTGCCTCCTTTACTCCAATCTTCCTTACAGTCTAAATCTCATTTATGGTCAGCAACGTTGAAGTCATCGGCCATTGCAGACTATTGCTAGCCAACATCACACTTGTGCCTTGCAGCTATGGCAGGTATTAACGTTGCTTAGACTTCACTAAGCTTACTATGTTCTTGCCACTTATATTGCCGTGTTCACTTACTGCTCCTTCTATAGGCGCTTTTTACCTTAGTGCTTAACACTTGCTGACCCCTTTCCAACTTTACCTTATTTTCAATAGGCATGTTCTCTGGGGCCTGCCCAGGACTCCTCTCATCACTAATAGTGTGCCCAGTGCAAGTTTTTGGCATGGTAACACTATTTCTACATTTGTTACTGACCAAACTTTGGGCGTCATCACTGTATCATTATCAGGAGTATCCTTGTCCTCTGACTGGTTGGCACTTTCATTGCCAAATCCTTCATTGTCTGCATTGTCGAGGTTCTCATAGTTACCACTACCTACAATGTCAGAATCCTCACTTTCACCCTCTTTCTCAGTATCTTTGTGTGTTCTGATCACATTACTTCAGTATTAAAAATTGTAACAATGAATATGAAAATACATACAGCAGAGTTAGACGTGAACTATGAGCCTCTGAGATAACCAATGGTGAAGTTTTTCCCTTCTCTGACTTTTGGGTTTTCTTATTGATATGTCTTCTATCCCAGATAATTTTTAGGGCTTTTGTTTTCATTTCAGTGATTACTGTGAGTGATTCAAACTTTGGGATTGAGATAGCTGGGTAACTATTTTGAAGATGGTCTCTGAGATTAAATTTCCACACAGCAGGGGCAGTAGAAGGACAGATGGGGCAGTGTATCAGTACATTTGACGAAGAACTTGATGTTGACAATTGGGCGGCAACCATATACAAGAAAGTGAGCTTATTTGCACACTGAGATTTGGCATAGTTGATCTGAACACCCCCTGTTATCTCTTTGTTCCATCTCAGATAATAGACACACAGCGGAGCAGGCTGCAGGCACAAGGTTTACTACTATGAGCAATTTTAGGGTTGAAGAGAATGTGCACAGACATATGTTCAAGCACACGCTGTGCTGACTTCAGGAGTGTAACCATGGGACTACACACAGTACATTGATGTGCTGATTCAGTAATTTGCTCAGTATTATCATCTTCAACTAAAAAACATGCTTTTCCTTGTGTTGTATCTCAGTGCACATACATTTGAAGAACAACTTAGTACAATACCTCCAGGTTCTTGGTAAGGAAAAGTGAGTGATGATTTGACTTAAAAAATTACAGTTTTTGGGTATGTGTTGAGGCATTCCAGAATCGTGGTACCCAGTGCCATTAAAACACTGCTTTTGAATAGGTAGAAGGGTTCACCCACATGGTGAGTGCAAATGGCTGGATTGATAGCAACAACCAAATATTCTGTCATTTTATATGATGACCCATGCCTACAGGACCATTACCAATCGTGTTTTTCATCAGGATCATCATCAGTTCTTGCAGAAACAATATTCAACATCTGATATGTCACAATGGATGATGGTTTGTTGAGGTATTCTAGACTGATTTCATTGATGTGCTGATTGTCAAAAGTGATGTCAATGACTTCACCAATACACACAAAGAAATGATCTGTGAAACATACAAGGCTTGCGATTGAGTAGTCCATACAGATAGCTGTGTCATTAGATTCATTATTGTGTTCAATTATACCTGGAGCCTCTTCTTTGACAGAATAGCAAGACCTATTAGCCACATGCTTGAGACAATCTTTGGAGCCTGTTTTGCAGAACAGAGCAAAAGCCTGGATCAAATACCTTGATTTATAGATCTTCTCACCCTCAAGTTCAAAGTACAAATCATGCTTAAGATTTGTCTCCAATTCACATGCTGCATCTTTGAGATCTGGATCAACAGATGGAGTGTTTTTACAGGTATCACAATCATCAATTGTATCATTGATGTTGCCAGGTTCTTGAGTTCCCTTGACAAGATCTTTTCCAAATGGAGAGAAAATATTGCAACATTCTGGAGATACAAAAATAGAAGATAAATGAGGAAAGTGTTCCTCAATATGTTGTCAGCCTATTTTCCAGCATGTTTGAAGATTGACATGATCAACATGAGTGTCACCTTGCCATGAGGATGGACCCAGATGATCAACATGATCATGAATTTCCAGTTCATCCTTGTTTAGTACTGGAAGTTTGAGGTGATAAGGAGCACTATCCCACTCAGGATGCATTCCAAGTATTGTTGATACTTCTATTGTCCCAGTAAGGCGAGATCCAAGTTGAAGACAATCAACATTTGCATTATTTCCTATCGTTGTCCACAAAATTTCAAATAGAACTTCTAATCAATCAGTCCCAAGTTGAATGATTCAGAAGTAGCCCTGAGGATTGTCAACTTTTGCTTTGGCAACACAGAAATAAACATTCTTGATCATAATCATTATGTCAACATATAACTGTGTTGGCATGAATTGAGTCTTGCCATGACTAAATAGTGCCATGAGAAGATGTGCAGCAGAACTGAGATGGACAAGCTGCTTATAAAGAGAGAGATCAATACAGATATATGGCATGAAAATGTGTTTAAACAAAGTACTGAGAGTTTAAAAAGACTTGCATGTATTGTGAGAGCCAGGTAATTTGTTGGAGGGTGCAGGGAGTAATGACCAGATTGCATGAAGGAGTTCATATGCAAGTTTGACACTCTGTTTGTCATTTAGGTTCAGCAAATATGCAGCTCGTTGCATTGAGACTGTGTTAGAACATAAATGAATGCTGGTTACTGCTGGTTTGATGTGAACATCCTCAACAAAAACCCCTTTTTCACAAAGAGTCAGGTTTTAGAGATGTTTGATGATACTTGTCAGCGGTCAAGTCATCATCTCCAACCTCCATATTCATCAATGGCAGTGGTGAAAGGAGGTCAAATATAGGTGATTCTGCCCATAGCATATGTTTGAATGTGAGTCACACAAGTGCTTCTCCATGGCAAGATTCACCATCTGATGAGACATAAATAGTCCATCAATTTGTTTTTTTGCAGACATTATATGTTGACTCAGTCAATTGCATCTGCTTTGCACCAGTTTTATATTTACAAGATCCTGACACAAGCACAGGGTGAGCACTGTATAAATATGTGTTTTCTCCAAGAAATCCAATTGTGCTGACAGTAGCCTAATTTAGTTTGTGAGAAACAAATATATCTCCATTCTAAACTATGTGAGACTCACCTTAGTGGCTAAATGAACTTCACCTTTCTTCATTGCTTCTAACAGAAGATCCACTTCTTTCTCAGAGTTGAATTCTAAACTTGTCTTCTGGCCATGTTCCTAACATAGTCCAATGATCTTGTTAGTCCCAATATCATAGCATGGTCTTTCCTCAACCTTCAGCTCATCAAACATCAAGACTTGATAGACAATATTATATGTTTCTAAGAGGTTTTCAAGTGGTCCAAAGCAGCTAATGATGTTGGCTTCTAGCTCCTTTGGTGTTGGAGAGGATGGTGAGACAACAAGAGGTGAAAGCATGGAATGCTGACTCAGATTACTGTGAGATGGAAGATTTAATGCACGATTTGCAATTCCTACAAGATGTGCTCCACCTAGCCACCAGAGAAGGAGACCACATAATCTATTCTCTTCGGTGTAGCTTTTTGAATAATATACTTGATGTGCAGCACAATCATTCATGGTGAGCAATGCTCAGATTCTATCTTTTCTCTTGAGATTGATTTTTACTAGCCATTCAACTTGCTCCACCTTTCCGCTTCCAATGGCCATGATCCATTGTTTATAGTTTTCTAGTGCTGTGGCTTTTCCCACCAACTTGTGAGCATCATTCAATCATTATAGTTGTAATGCTCAAACTTGACCAGTTTTTCTATGTATAATCGTAACAAGACTACCAATGCCATGATACATAAGATGAGCATTTTCATGAATACCAGCATTAATTCTTTGGAGGATTCCTTGCAGATGAGGATTTTCAATGAGCTGTTTACATGGTCTGCATGTGTCAGATTTCTCAGTTGACTTAAGGTGAGTTAAACATCCTCAGGCTCTCAGAGTCATTGTACCAGAGTGGACTTAATAGTCCCATGGATCTCCTAGCATGTCATAAATTCCAAAGAAATAAGTGCTGTGTGGACTTTTTCCCAGTGAAAAGTCAAGTCTGATGCCAGTACAGGAGCTCTTTATATGAAGACAAGGCTGCATACTCGACAATGCTAGGCTGCCAAGATGGTCTGGTAAGGCATCAACATCAATCGGTGTCGAAGAAAGCACAATAGGTGCCAGGAGATTGATATCCACCATTGATCAGGGCTAGGCTGGAGATAGCTGTCACTTCATTTACAGAAATTGATGGAGCCCTATCAGCCTGTTTTCACCAATCCAAATAAGATCTTGTAAGTCTTTTTGCAGTTTCTGTAGTAATGTGTTTAATGGGCCATCTCATTTCTCCCAGACATCTTTGCCATCCTCCACACATCCTTGAGGATTACCAGAAAATGTGACAAGTAAATGATTCATATCCGCAGCCTCCACCATTGTAGGTAAAGCTTCAATTTTTTTTTAAAAATATGTCTAGAAGCTTTACACAGATGCAGGGACTGGTAGCAAGATTTTGTTGAGTTGTTTGGGGTGTAAGGATGTTGACTGTATAGGTAGTGGTGCTGATACAGTGGCCTTGACACAAGAAGCTTTTGGCACAAAAAAACTTGCAGCCTTAGTTTGAGACTTTTTGATGATCTGAGCAGCATTCCATTTTTTCAAGTTTTTGGTACATTTCTTGCTGCCTTTGTGCACTTTCTTCTAGTTGGAGAGACTGACTTTTCCAACAGTACGGACACAGTGCATGATTATCTGTGTCAACAATTAACTTGGATTCATTCACGTTAGACTAATTGGGATAAATGAAAGTATTTGAGCACTTAGTAACATTGATATCAGCATAAATGGAGCTTACCACCATTTCTGACTTAAAGGTTTTGGCACCCAGGCTGTGAGAGAGAAATTAACCCTGAAAATCAACTTTGTTAAGTGGGCTTTTAGCAAACAACTTCCTTTTTAGGCAAGTGACATCACCCCTCCAAAAAAATTTAAAGGGTCAAGGCCTCAACCTATCTACCCAACCTGATATGACATATTGTGCATATGTGTAATGGATTCACACTTGTTACCAGCATCAACAATGCTATAATCATTCAGTAGAGTATTACATAAGCTTAACATCTTGTATTCACTCTAGTTCTAGTCAAATCCGATACTGCAGTCTGATTTAGCACTGTGTGGGACACACAAGATAGTTCTAGCCTGTAACCTCAGGTTACATTTTTTTAAATCTTCTGCTATCGGCTTTAGACTCTAGGCTTGTTATCAACTAGGCAACTCTCATCAAACCCTCTCAATTTTCTGTTGGCATCACGTCAAAAACATGCTTCCATGACTGGCTCTCTTGATCTGGATCCTCCGTTCCTAGCTGCAGACACAGATGACCTACCTGTGCTTCAAGCTGTAAAGACGCAATCTGCGTCAGCATACCAACCTCCACCAAAGCGGGACAAAAAGATACCTCACAATGTCAGCGCGAGCTTCGGAATGTCTGGTGGGCTATCCATATCACAGATGATGTCCATTGTACGACCTGGTAGTAAACCAGGAGAGAGATCCATGGTCTCAGGAGTGTCGCTGCCAGCAAGCCAAATGCCTTCATTGATGTATCCAGTATTGCCCGAGAGCTCATCAGCTCAGTCCGAGGGTCAACCAGACCTTACCCAGTATTCGGAAATGATACAAGGCAGCGCTTTTGCGCATAGTACCCCATTCCAGACTGCACCTATGGAACAACATTTGGAGTATGTGGCAGATGCTGCCACTGAATCAGGACCGTCATCGTTGACGACACAAGAACAGAAGCAAGGACCAGCGATAGTGGTCAGTAGGGAAGACGACGAGGTCGTGAGGTTGGAAAAGGCGTCAATAGCACCTGGAATTCCAGAGTTGCACAAAAGGGCCGGCAAACAGCTGCAAGTGAGGCATGAAGGCCTCAGGAGAGTTATGGACTTAGAGTCCGAGCTGGAATCCTCAGATGATGAGAGAGCAAAAGGTCGCATTTGACTTTGTCTATCCAGTTACAGCTGGTGTTGGACCAATATCCGTCGGTTGCGAAGGAATCAACGCGAAAGCGTCTGCAGCTTTATGTAGTAAAGCACTTACAGTTGCTGGCTGCTAGGAGCCACGATGTACCCCGTGCAGATTCGACTGAATATATCAAATTATTTGTGCATATCTTCGAACTTGAAGTGGTTGAATACCTTAAGCGCAGAGCAGCGCAAGGTCAGCAGTCTCAACGGCCACTCCAGCTGACTCAGTGGAATGCGAGATGAGTGTGCGCCGATGAGCGCCATTAATCGCTGATGCAATGGAGTTGCTTAATGTGCCTTGTCAGGCCAATGAGTCTCAGCAAGACTACGTTAGGCATCAGAACGCTGCAAACCGTCAACGCATTGTCAGCGGAGTGCCTCAGCAGGCATTGTCCAAGGTAGAGACTGTGACGACGACTCCGGCAGAGCCAGAGGCACTACTTGCAGTGCAGGAGGCTAAGACACTCAAAAGCAAGTTACTATCAAAGAAGAGGTAGACAAAGTCCACATTCTTGAGGAGCAAACACAACCACAACACGTAGTGCAACGTGTCCACCTAGTGGACAACTGGAATGAACATGTCAATTACCAGAGGATATGCAACCAGGACTTGCACGATCATGGTAAGTCGTTGATTGACGACCAGGGGGTAGCCTTTGAAGGGCGTGAGGGTGTAACGCCTGTCAATGACATGCGCCAACAATTTGCGGCTCAAACTGCTGAACCGGACAGAGATCCAGGTGGTAGCAATAATAGTAGTGACCACTACGAGCAGAGGGAGCCAACTCATTGCAATAACAATGGTGGAGGGCGTGATCATAGAAATAACAATTGAGACAATAATAATCATCATGATAGTGGCAGGCAGGCTGGTGGATTACCAGCAGAGCCACAAGTGAGGCAACAGCCCACCCCACAGCCAGAAAGAACGGCCAATGAACACCTGTTTCGCAGTCCCCAGGCATTTTCGATGCCCGCACCTCATGAATTGTGTGAAAGTATGCCTGGAATGAACAAGGCGGTCAGGATCCATATGGATCATATGCATGACCATCTCACTCATTTGGTGGACGACTCCCTTGGAGTCAGGTTTAAATTTCCTGCTGGGGTAAGTCCTCGCAAATCTGATGGTAAGCACATACGTGCATATGCTGGAGGACATAGGTTCTCCCAGTTGGAGGACTGGGCCATGGACGTTTGCTACCACCTGGCAGCCTGCTGCTATGACTGGAGACGACATGGACCAGGAAAGAATATTCATTCGTGCTACATGAATTTATGGAGGGAGAGGCTTGGAATTGGTTCCGTTGCCATGTCCTCCACATTAATTGTGACAAACCGCATTGGACATTTAAAGAAGTCCTGATAGGACTGTATAATCACTTTGTCAATGCTGCTACGATGCAGGAAGCTTGTGATGCCTTTAGAAAGGCAGTGTATGATGCTAAGACTGGCGTCCAGACCTTTTATGATGACCTGGTGGGTCATGTGCAGAATATGGCCATCTATCCAGACAAATACACCATTTGCAAGACATTTCTGGATGGAATATCCACAGACATGAGGAGGGCGTTAATACGCAACGACAATTTGTCTCTGGAGGTCAATACTGTGACCAAATTTTGGCATATGCCATTTGTTATGAACAGTCGACATGGATTGCGAACCATTATGAGCAGCATAGTTCATGCTGAGGAACTGTGAACTGTCAGGCAGTGAAGGTGGGAATCTTCCTGGCCAAATGGATGGAGATGGAGAACAATCGCAATCTGCAATTTGTTGTCTGCAAGTCAATTCCTGGAGGCCAACGGCCTCGATCAAAGCCTGCTGGACAATTGCCAGCGAAGGATAGTTGACCCTTTTTGGGTCAAAACGAAGTAGCAGTGAGAGGGGTAGTAGCACCTGCGGCGCATATGGCAAGCAAACCCACTGGTGTCACAAACTGCACCTGTGCCACTCCGACCTCCCAGTAATTCCAGCCTGAAGCCTCTCCTCTGAAACCCACCCCCCGGCGCGTCCCCGGGACACATCAGGCCAAGGCCGACTAGATCCAATGCCACTCCGGCCAAGGCTGGCCCAGCCCAACCCAATGCCCAGTTCTCCGGGTAAGACCTGAAGTTCTGCCGACACGTCATGTGCCCTGGACGCTGCCCCAAACCTCAATCGATCAAGCCTGGGAGCCGCCCCCACTTGATGCTGCCCTCCTGGCACCACTTCCGAGCCCAGACAATACACCGCAACCCATCTACACTCCCTGGAACCACACGACTGCAGAGGACTAACACCTGGACAATACACTGCACGGGACGCACCACATGGAGGGGGGGCATGGACCTTGCCCAGGGGACCCGGAGCTCACTCGGCACCTGATATTTAACCCACAGCTCGCAGTACATTACGGTAGTCTTGATATTGCTATAACTCCCGTCTCTACGCTTGTCATCTATCTACCTATTGAATCTACTCGTTTTTCTCCAAACTTAGTCTCCTGGTCTTAAGTCTCACTTGCCCCTTTTTGTCTCCCAGTCTCGGGTTGTCTCCACCCCTTTCTCCCAATATCTCCCCTGCCTCCTGGCTCCGCCTCCACTCGCCATAATCCCAGACTCAGCCTGGGACTCCACCCCTACCAACCTCACCCCGACTCTCCGTGTGTAAGGGCGACCTCTAGAGGCTGTGGCTCAGTCACACAGCTGGCAGAGGGAGATCCAAAGTGTATTAGAATATATACTGACAATATCAAGGTAGCTACTCACCTGGCAGAGGGAGATCCAAAGAGAACAAGTCTAGGGATTCCCTATGCCAGGTTGGACGCTTCTGGGGCCTCTGAAGCATGGGAAACAACTGTACAGTACAACAAAACCTTAAAAACTCGAAAATTGCCTACACAAACACTTGTACAAATAAGAGGCAAACTCTGGCAAACTCTGGCTTATATAAGCGGTCTGGAAGCGGTGCCGAGTGGGCCCACACTTGTCTGAATGGTGGCTAAAGAACCAGAGCATCTCAAGGGCTGAGAGTTGTACTGACAGATAGTGTTGAAAGAATAGAAACAGTAAAATGAAATAATGTCAGAAGAAATAAGAGAATGAATGGAAGGAGAGTGAAGAGATAAGGAGTGAGAAAAGGAAGAAATGAGGAGTCCCCTGACACCGTGTATACCCCGGGGCACCACCGGAGCCCCACCAGCTATCCCTGGAAATGCCCCCAGCCTCCCGGAGTTATCCGTAGACGTTGAGTCCACCTAGTAAGGACCCGCTGGCAGTCGGAAGCCCCTGTCATCAGTGGAACCTGACATAATATCAAGGCTCCCCCTTACCCCATTCTCGATGTCTACGTATATGTACACCCCCGTCTACTACCTCTTAGACTATCAAACTGATGCCTACGGTCACCTATTATCCGAACAGTACAGCCACAGCACCCCTCAATCTGCATACCCTCCCCCGATCCCTGAAATCTATCCGGCACCCTGACCCAAATGGAGCCTACGGCCCCTCGGCCAGCCAGCTCCTATACCCCCCAGACTGGCAAATGTACGCCAACCCCCCTGTCCACTCTGGCTCCTATGGGATGATACCTGGAGGACTCCCCAAAACCCTGTGGAGAGCCCCCCTGCCTCCAGCCAGCAGAGGACCATTCGCACCCTGGCCGCAGCCTGCCCAACCCCAACTAAACCCCTTGAATACTGAAACCCCAGAACCCTCTCAGAATCGACTCTGCCCCATGGCGGCCCCGCCGGCCCACCCCCCGACCTCTCCCCTGGAACGACAAATGGAAGACTA
>QGOA01000691.1:0-19975 GCA_003313075.1 Termitomyces sp. MG16
TCTCTACATTTTGGTCTGAGAGCCCCCTTCAGCCTGCTTGAACCCTCTCTTGCCTTTTCAGGTCACTCCTCCACTGTATTACCCTCTGCCCCTCTGCTGCTTCTATGACCCAGCCAGCCCTCTCAGGTGCTCTCTTGGATGCTTCTGCCCCTCAAAATGATGTCTGGGTCACTTGCTTGCTCTGGAGACTCAGGTGCAGACTACTCAAGCTTCCCTCATCCTCCACATCACTGAACTTGTTGGATTGCATCAGGCCACAGACACTATCTCTCATTTCCTTCAGGCCCTCCTAGAGCACCTCCCTCTTACTTCTACCCCTCTTCAAGCACCTCCATTTAGGGCTGACACACCTCCAGTCCCTTGCTCTGAGGCCTCCCCTCTGTTCATACCAACATTCCTTATTTAGCACTTCCTGATGTGGTCAATGGTGATTGAGCTATGGTGAGCATTTCTTGCAGTCATACATCACCTATATTTAGCTAAATGGTGAGGCTTTCCCTTCTAATGCTCTCAAGATTGCCTGGGTCCTTTCCTATATGAAGTCTGAGTGAGCTTTGACATATGTGTTATGAGTTTGTTGACACCCTGGAGGAGTTGAGAGTTTTAGGAGTTGGGCTCAGTTTGAAAAGGAGTTTTGGACTAAGTTCTTCCACTTGGATCCTGCCAAGGTAGCAGCCCTTACTCTTCGAGACCCTCATCAATATGGATAGGGGAAACAGACCTTAGATGAGTACATTGACTCCTTCAGAGCTTTTGCTGAACAGGCCAGCTATCTGGATGGTCTTCAGCTCTGCCTCACTTTCTGAGATGGCCTCCTCCCTTCTCCTATAAATCTGATTGACAGCACACGAGAAGAATGACCAGACAATATGCATATTGAGTCCTGATATCCAGTGGCATGTGACCAGTAGCAGCTCATGGAGTTAAGACATGAGCTTCATTGAGGAACTACCTCTTATTCCACCTCACAGGCATTGCTACCTGCTTGTCATTCTATCCAGCCTTCCTTTCCCTTTTGTGCTCCAGCCTCAGCTCATGTATCTGCAGCACATCTCCTCCTTCTGGAAGTTCCTATAGATGTTGATGCCTCTTGTCAACATTCCTCTCTTTTTCTCCTCTGCTGTTGCTGTGGAAAGCCTGCTCTCAGAGGTTGAAGGTGCACTATCTCTTAGCCTTAGAGCAGGAAGAGCTCCTTTCCTAGCTCCTTGCTGCCCAAGACACTTGAAGAAACCCTTCTCCAGATATACAGACTGTAATAGAACCTTTAGATGAGTCTTTGAGTCCTGTAGAGGCTGTAGCAGAACCTTTGAATGAGTTCTTTGGTTCTGCAGGGAAGGGTTTTCAGTAGAGCAATAGATGAGTTGTATGCCACCACCACCTGGTGCTAATCAGTTTTCATGTCTATCAGTAGAATTGTCTAATATATTGCTCCCTGTTAATGATTCCCTGACTAAAATTGTAAGCACTCCCTCCAACATACAAGATACCTCCCCTTGGTCAAAGCCTCAGCTAAGACCTTCTCTCCTCCTTCTCCTATCTGACACCCACATGTCTCAGCTTGAGAACAATGCCTCCCTTGTTGCTATATTGTTGTCTTCACTTCCACTCCCAACTCCCTGCATCTAAATGTGAAAATTGAGACTACTCAGCAGACTCAGAGTGTCATAGCTCATCTCATCTGTTCATCTATTGATAGACTTCTACTTGGGCTGAGTGCATCAAGGAATACTATAGGCCTATCAACACTTGTCAGCCTAGAGACTCAAGCAACCTTCTTGGACTCAGAACACCTCTGGCTATTGCTACTCAATATAGGCTTTATTTAGCAGTCTCAACCGCTATTTATCAGCTACTTGTCACTCACTATTCATTGACTTCAAGAACTCAGGAGGCTCAGGACTCATAGCACTAGCACAATAGCAGGGAGGTAACTCTGACCAAACCCTGATCAGTTCCAGAAGGGGTTAGCATTAGGTGCTGCTATTTGTCAAGGCACTTCAATCAGAAGTATAAAGAATTGATGACAACAAAACAGGATATACTAAAAACCCAACATTTTAACTTATCAGAAAAAGGTACAATGTTTAGCATCAGAGTTAGTGCTCATGGCATCTGTTGAGGATTTTCTGACCATATCCCAGAAAAGCCTGGCCAATCACATTCATATTAAAAAGTGAGCAGACTTATACAATTTTAAGTAGTTTTAGAGTTGCTGTGGCCAATAGGCTGTTATGCTGTTGGTTGCTGTCATCCATGTGCTACTGGTCACTATTGACAGGTCACAATTAGTTGTAACTATAAGAAGAGGCACTAATTGGTAGTGCTGCAGATAAACTCATTTTCAAAATACAGTAGTGCATAGTATAAAAGATAGCTACTCAATTTGTAAATAACAACAAATTATAACTCACCAGCACTCAGTTACTCTCAGCATTCAAATTGTGCTAGCTTGACCTGACTTTTTCACTAGGTTGAGTGCTACCACTGTCTATATTGTTTTTGTTGTTTACAGTGCCACTGATAGGCACATTTCATTGTGCTATTTTTTTTTTTTGCACAATCTTTGCCCAAGCTATGGAGCTTACAATTTGCTAGGTAACATTAGGAGCACTATTATCTAGTGCATTGTCTTATCATATTATTTCAAGCACACCAGGACTCTGTCAGAACTTCTCACCCACTATGCATGCCAGGCGCTGGAGACAGTGTTGTACTGCATAATGTTCAGTGCACCCAACTACAGTTAGCATCAACAATATGCCAGATCATCTCAGAACTCCTGCCAGGCTCTCAGACAGCAGTATGTAACATGGAAGAAGCCTATAGAATGATACTACTACACCACTTACAGTGGCCAGCAGTGGTGATTAGAACTGGCAAAGACAGCTACTGCATTGATGCAGCACTGTGCTTTGGAGCGTCTCCTTCTGCTGGCAGATATAGGAGAGTAGCAGATGCAGAGCTTGACATCATGTGCCACAGAGGAATTGGACTGGTCACAAGGTAGGTCAATAATTATTTATTTATCCAAATCCAGCATCAATACCTAGATGGCTACAACAACAAAAGGAAACAGTGGAGAGAGGAGATCAAGGAGCATGGAACTCACCAGTCTGGAGGTCAGATTTGGTATGGGGGTGATATATCAGACAATGAGTTGACACAAGAATTTGCAGAGGATTGCTAGTTCCCATTGCAAATATGAGGCATACTATGAGGCAGGGAAACAGGGACTCAGAGTTTGCCTACAACATGTACAATATTGATGAAATCTCAGAGGAGCTGGAGATACCTTGGAAGAAGTCAAAAGACAGAGCATTCACCAGCTCTAACATCTACATCAGGCTGAAGTGGGACCTGCCATCCTGCACAGTGGCCTTGGCAAATGAGAAAGTTGAGAAGAAGTATCAGAAAGTGATCCAGAAATGGAGGAAACAATTGGTCTTCAACTTACAAGACATCTAAAAGTTACATAGAAAGCTCCTACATACCACCATGGTTGATCCAGAAGAACAAGCTTACCTGGTGGCACTGGAGGCAATGCTACCAGGAGTGTATAAGCATCCTTTTGCTCATAAGCATGCAATGAGAGGGGTACTACAAGAACTGGATTTGTGGGAGATGACACTTTGATCAGACAGAAGAAGGCCAATACAAAGGTCAGTCACCTTATCAGATATTGGGGCCTACTCAGATGCCAGCTCAGGCATTGGAGTTGCCATTGTATTAGTGGCTACTCAAGAACATGGTGTCTCATCCCAGGATTGCAGTCATGGAACGGCAAGAAAGACATTCAGTGGGCAGAGGCAGTTAGTTTTGAGCTTCTGATTCAGACAGTCATTACAACTACAGAACCTGACACAGGACACAGAGTGTATGGAGACAATCAAGGGGTGGTTGAGAGATGGTGGAATGGTTGGAGCAGGAATGCAGCCATCAACACAGTGTTTCAATGCATACATGCATTTCTTAAGCACAAGGAGAGATAGAAGAACATCTACACAGCATATGTCCTGAGTATTGACAACCCAGCAAATAGACCTTCAAGAGACATCTACTCAAGTTCTAGGCTCTTACCTCCAACAGACCTCTAGGGGGAGGCCAAATACCTTCTGGTTGACTGCACATCAGAATCTTCTCTCACTGAGATATGGTTATTATGAAAGGGTGGGTACAGCATGGCAGCAGCCCGAGTGCAGTGCCACATGGCATGGGAGGCAAGTGCATGGAGGAACTTCAATGACGAGCATTTTAGAGAGCTCCAGAGGGGAGAGCTCAGTAATTGGAACTCTTAATGGGGTCCCCAGATTTGGAGCTTCTCTGCTAGAACTAATGTCTAATGGGTGCCCAAGACTATACCAGCTGGGTTTAACTCCAGCCCATTGGGATGGCAACCACACTGTCTTGTCAAGGACTACCTACTGCTATAGAGACCCACAGAAGCAGAAGACCCAAATGACACAGATACAGCAGCAGAAGAAGACTTGAGTAGAGTCAAGACAGGAATGTCAGCCTCCCTGTCAGAGAGCATGAAAGGAACCTATGGGGCAGGTCTACTCACATTCCATGTGTACTGTGACCTGAAAGAGATACCAGAGGAAGAGAGGTTGTTGAGCAAAGACTCATTCGACCCTAAACAACCGTACGTCATATTTGTGATTATGAGATCACCTTTCCTTTTTAGTTACCTCTCTTATATTTTTCTATCTCATCCGAGTCCTAGTGGCTACATGATCAGTATTTGCTAGTCTTTGCCATAAACCTTATTTATTTTTACTCTAATGGTATTCCGATACAGGACACACCCTCAGTCGTACTACATTACATTGTGTGACTGAGGGTGAGTCGGCTTTACTTACCCGTACCTAACTTTAGCTGATAATACTCTGTAGACTAAATACTGTCATTGTCTACATGTAAACACAGTCGTACTACATTACATTGTGTGACTGAGGACTAAATACTGTCATTGTCTACAGGTTATAGACCCCGTTTGCACTTCCATATTTTTTACTTTCGTTGAGCCACTGCTCTGAAGAAACGACTCAAAAATTACCACATCCCGCTACACACTACACACAACCCACACCCACACTGAAATATGATGTCCGCACACTCATCCAACCCACCAAACTTCCCCAAGGAAGCCCACTTTGACGGCACGAACTACGCCACATTCAAAAATCGTGTTATGATCGCCACAAGAGCCCGAGGCGCCTGTGGCTACTTGGATGGCACAATAGGAAAGCCTGAATCAGAACCAGACACAAAAGGAGATGAGACTAAAACCACGGAATGGTCATCGAGGCACCCGTCTCTCGAAGAATGGGAGGAGAGAGATGCATGGTCACTAGAGCTTATCATCTATAACACGAAAAACCCAGTTGGGTTGGGGATCAAAATGGATGGATCCGCAGTGGAAGCATGGAAGACGCTTACCAACAATTATGGTGTTTTCTCAGAAATAGCCACAATAAACGCAGAAAAACAACTACAAGCCACCGAGTTCTCGGACGGCATGGACTTCTTAAAGCATGTGGAGGAGCTGAGAGAAAAATAGAGAGCAGCAACAGAAAGGGAAGCGAAAATAAACGACTCAACTTTCCGCACGATCCTGATCGCGTCCCTCCCAGAATCCTGGAACGCTGTTGTAGCGGGAATATACTTGATGACAAAGTCAAAAGACGTGGTCGCAGCACTTACAGTCCACTGGGATCATTTGGTGCTCCAAAAACAAAAGACAGGGATCTCCACCACGGCACTCCAGGTCCAGACAAAGCAAAAACTAGTGTGCGTCAACCTGAACTGCCGGCGGAACGGCCACACCATAGACAATTGCTACTGGAGGGGTGGAGGGAAGGAGGGCCAGTTCCCTCTGAACTTCAGGAGTAAAAGCAAAACGTCCAGGACCCCCTCAACCGAAACGCAACCCTCAGGAACCACACCAGCCGCAAACATAGCAGCTTCCACAATGTTGCAGCCTACAACCACAGCACAACCAACCACACAACCCCATGTTACTTACGCACTAGCAGCCACAGCCTACCCCACGTTAGCGCTTACCTCCAAAACAGACGTACCGTCCTATGCTGACTCAGGGGTGACAGATCATTTCTTCGTGAATAAAGAAATGTTTGCCGACTATGAAACGCTTGACAACCCTGTGGAGGGGCATGCAGCGCCAAAGAGGGCAAAATTCTGCGTGATCGGAAGAGGAACAGTTAGAAAAATCTGCAAAACCACGCACGGCCTATCAGAACTGGTCTTCAGAAATGCCTTACACGCACCCGACCTCACCTCGAACCTAATTTTGATCAACAAATTCGATCAAGCTGGTTTCAGAGTCATTTTTGGAGGGGGTGTCGTCCGTTTCCAGGACACAAATGGCAGGGAAGTTGTAAATGGCAAAGGGACAGGAGGAATGTATCTCCTCAGCGCCCTTGGCAGATCAGACACACCTTCGGCTTTGATTGCTAAATCACAGGTGAAACCAGCGGACTTGGAGGTTTGGCATCGTAGATTCGGCCATGCTAGTGTAGCAATGATTAGGAGCGCACTAGCAAAGGATCTGCTTGACGGACTCATAATAAAAGGACCACTGAGCATACCTGGTGTTTGCGGGGATTGCGTGTTTGGGAAGCACGCAGCACAACCATATGATGCAGTTGTGGAGCCTGAAGGTGCACCAAACGACTGGGTACATATCAACTTGTGGGGACCAGCTAGCGTAACATTGTTGGGAGGCGCCGCCTACATGATGGTGGTGGTAGATGGGGGCTTGTCATATATATCAGTATTCTTCTTGACCAGAAAGGATGCAAACACAACGCTCACAGCCTTCACAGCGTACCACACCAAATCAGAACGTCAGACAGGCTGAAAGCTAAAAGAAGTCAGGGTCGATGCTGGATGCGAGTGGGTAAATGAATCATGGTCGACTTACCTCCACACACATGGTATCGTTCTGCAAATCACCACCCCATACGTGCATGCCCAAAATGGAGTGGCCAAGCGAGCAAATAGGACCATACTGGAGGGTGTCCGTTGTGTGTTAGCAGAGAGCGGGTTGCCCAAGGAACTGTGGGCAGAAGCAGTGTCAGCCCAAGTTCACATGCGAAACTTACTCCCGCCATCACGACATCCCGGTACAATACCCAAACAGACCTGGACAGGTCAACGGCAACGGGTGGACCACCTTCGCCCCTGGGGATGTATTGCGTGGGCTAAGGTTCCCAAAGAACTGATACGGTCCAAACTGGATCCGAGGTCAGTCCGGACATGTCTAGTGGGTTATGCAAATAGTGGATACCACTTATACAATCCAAGATCAAGATCAATTGTAACGTCGCGAGATGTTATATTTGAGGAGGGAACCGGACATCGCCCGGTCACCACACTCCACGACCCCACCAATGAAGTGGTACTGGGTACCACCAGTGACCAGACTACCACGTCCATGACTCTGAGTGTGCTCCATCTACGACAGCCTATAGCGCTGAGAGCCTGCCCTGGCCCCCTTTTCAGGGATGAAACTACAGCGCCCAACCCTGACACCACCGACGGCTTACTGACGACCTCGATCAAAACCGCTAATTGGGCACCGCCCGCTACACAGCCCCTTTGGAGATTGACACGCCTGATCAGACCAACCCCCTCACTGATTGCTGCACGTGAAACATCGCAACGGGAGCAGATAGTGCAAGATGAGAGTGAGGACTGGGCAGCAGACAATCATACCCCAACAGCTCTGCTGGCCGATGGACCCTACAGTTACCTACTGACTCTTGATGCCCATGCCAAAAGGGACGACACGTCGGTACCTAGGAACTATACAGAAGCCATGAAGAGATCGGACCTGTAGCAGCCAGCGATGGACAAGGAATTAAGAATCATGAATGAGCATGGAGTGTTCGATCTGGTGGACGAATCTAGAGTGCCGAAGAACAAAAACATTGTTGGCTGTTGATGGGTTTACGCAAATAAGTATGACGTGGAGGGCAATGTGGTCAGGCGAAAAGCGCGTTTAGTGCCGAAAGGGTTCTTGCAAGTGGCAGGGAAAGACTTCGACGAGACATATGCGGCTGTAGTGCACCTGGAATCCCTGAGGATGTCTGTGGCAGTGGCAGCGCAGGAAGGGTTTGAGATTTGGCAAGTCAACTTCATATCTGCTTACCTGAACAGCATCCTGGAATATGAAGTATACATGTGCCTTCCACCGGGTTTTCCGGGAGGGGAGGGGAAACTGGCTAAGCTCTGAAAAACCTTGTACAGCCTGATGCAAGGAGGTTTTGACTGGTATTGGACACTAGATGGCGCATATGTGGACCTGGGATACAAAAGATCGCGAGCTGACCCCTGTGTTAGATCGAGAACTGTCAGAGAAGAAACGACCATCACAAATACATTCAACGACAACACTTTTGGCTTATCATCTTCGAAAGAGGGAGCATGCCAAGCGAAAGCAGAACTAGCATGGGCATATAAGGTAAAAGACTTGAGAGAACCGACATTCATTCTCAGAATGGCTATTCACCAAGACCCAGACACCAAATCCATCTCACTCTCGCAGAAAGCATATCTTATAAGAGTACTTGATCGCTTCAGAATGTCAAACTGCAACCCTTGATACACCCCACTGCCATCAGGAATAACGCTTACAGAGGACATGTCTCCCAAAAACGATGCAGAGCGAGTATTCATGCTCGACAAACCATACAGACAGCTCCTTGGTGCACTCATGTAGGCACAGGCAGCGACGCGCCCGGACCTATCATTCGCAGTCATGATGCTTGCTCATTTCCAATCAAACCCCGGCCCTACCCACTGGAAATCACTACTCCATGTCCTAGCATACGTAAAAGGCACACTTGACTATTGCATAGTCTACTCCAAAACACCCAGTGGATCCATTAAACCTACCGGTTACGTTGACGCTGACTATGGAGGGGACTTAGACACACACAGGTCTATGTCTGGGTACATATTCATGATGGCAGGCGGACCGGTATCTTGGAGCTCTAAGCGCCAGCAAACAGTCGCCCTGTCAACCACTGAAGCGGAATATATGGCCATGACACGTGGTTCGCAGCAAGCGTTGTGGATGCACAACTTTCTCACTGAAGTTGGTCTCGAGCAACCCCTTCCAGCAAACCTCCACGTCGACAATAACTCCTCAATCGCACTAGCCCAATCAACGAAAGGACACGCCCGAGCAAAACATATTGACATTCGGCACCATTATATTTGCGAGCACGTACAAGAAGGAGATATAGAAATACGCCACATCCCATCATCAGAAAACCTAGCCGACATCTGCACTAAGCCACTCCCTCATCCCCTACACAATCATTTAGTCGGCCTTATGGGCCTGAAGAGTCAGGAGGATCGAAGGAGTCAGGGGGAGTGTTGAGCAAAGACTCATTCAACCCTAAACAACCGTACGTCATATTTGTGATTACAAGATCACCTTTCCTTTTTAGTTACCTCTCTTATGTTTTTCTATCTCATCCAAGTCCTGGTGGCTACATGATTGGTATCTGCTAGTCTTTGCCGTAAACCTTATTTATTTTTACTCTAATGGTATTCCGATACAGGACGCACCCTCAGTCATACTACATTACATTGTGTGACTGAGGGTGAGTCGGCTTTACTTACCCGTACCTAACTTTAGCTGATAATACTCTGTAGACTAAATACTGTCATTGTCTACATGTAAACACAGTCGTACTACATTACATTGTGTGACTGAGGACTAAATACTGTCATTGTCTACAGAGGTGCCCAGCACACCCAAGGCTAATACTGTCCTTTATAACAGCATGTGCAGGTTTGTATTTGAAGTCAGCAATAACAAACCATATGTGCAGAATACAAGCATGGTACATAGTCCAGCAAAATATTAACAGAGAAGGTGATGGGACAACCTACTTCATGGTGCTAAATAGAGAGCATCTGACATGGAAGTGCAGACAGTGCTAGAAGGAGCAGCATAGCTGGCCCTGAAGGGAACAAGGAGACCCAAACAGGACTCTTTTACAATAAATATCATCAACAAGCTGTGTATGAAGTTAGACCAAAGTGATCCCATGGATGCAGCAATAAATACTTGTCCAAAGGTGGCCTTTTTCAGAATGGCAAGATTCAGTGAGCTAGTGCTACCCAACCTCAAGGCCTTTGACCCTAGAAAGCATGTGAAGAGGTCAGATGTGACAGAGGGTGAGAACTGAGAAGCAAATAAAGTGATGGTCATATTTCTGCCTAGCTGAAGGGGAGGACATATACTTCACGAAACAAAAGCAGGGCAAGCAACCCAGCAGAAGCACTTACAAACAACCTCCAAATCAACAGACTACCCCCATACATGCACCTCTTCACTTACAAAACAAGCAAAGTCCCCAAAGTCCTCATGAAAAAACAACATTTATAAAATGGCTTAACAAGATTGCAAAAGATTTGAACATAGAAGTCCTCAAGTTCCATGGCATAAGGGTTGGTTTGGTATTGAAGTATCTACTGAGAGGAGTGTCACTCAAAGTAGTGAAGGTGATGGGTTGCTGGAGTAGCAACACCTTTGTTCTTTACCTCAGAAAGCACACAGCAGTGCTGGTACAGTACCTGCAAGATTCACAGGCATTGGAATAGGTGACAAGGATCATGGTGGCCCTCCCACTGGTGAGATAACGTAAGTCTGCTCCTTCAAAAGGGGTGTCCATGCTTTGCTCAACATGTTGTGGCACTCCTAGCAGTAGTGGGAATTGCAGCTCACACAGGCCAACTCACAGAATACAAGACACTATTTTGAGTCAAGAGATTTCCAGCCTCTTTTCTCAAAATGTGGAAACAAAGAGTGCATTGTGCTTAAATAGACAAAAAGAGTACAAAGAGATCCTCCCTTGCATGGGAAGCAGCTGCCATATTGGGCTATATTACATCAGCAAGCTCTTTGATGTCAGATAATTGCTTTTGCAGAATGCAATTGAGGATGAGGTCAAAAACTTCCTATGCATTGTCATTCTCCCCACCTCATCCCTCAAGTTCTCCTGCAAATTGAGCAAATGGATGTGAGTTGTCAGCCTCAACAACTGAAGATGGGAGCTGATGTATTCTTTGCAAGAAACAGTCCAGCAATGGAATGTTGGAGACATTAGCATGTGACTGGGCATTGTCAGCTTTTGGCAATGTTGCAAAAGAGGAAATTACCCAGCTTGGCAAGAAGGTTTCTTGGTCTGTTTGATACAGACTCAGTCAGTGTAACAACGACTGTATTGTAATCTACCTGTTTAATACAGACTGTTGTATGCTGTTAGCATACATGATAACTATTGTACAAAAGTCCAACATACCTCAGTCAGTGTAACAACAACTGAGGTATATCCGCATCCTGCTTCCCATTATCTTGTTACTAATCATGTATGCTTGATGCATTTGCAATCCTCCCCAACACTCCCCTGGACTTGTTGTATGTGTCAAGCCTTGAACAGCCAAAGGGCTGCACAAAGCTTAGCGTGTTGGAGTTGGGGTAATGGCTTGATAAATAAGTCTGCCAGGTTGTCTTCACTCAGTACATACATAATTAATATTTTCCCTTCTTTGATACAATGCCTGATGAAATGGTGTTGAACGTCAATATATTTGACTTGGTTGTGGTTTTGCTTATTCTCTGCAATTGCTATGGAACTGTTATTGTCACCCTTCAACTCTCCTGGATTAGGAACAGCCATTCCTATTTTGGCCAAGGCCACGTACATCCACTGCATCTGTTCAGCTGCCCTTTCAATGCAATGTACTCTGCTTCTGTGGTCGAAGTCGATACCGTATCCTGGAACTTTGAGCTTCAGCTTGTGGGTCCTCCAGCTTGTAAGTACACCCTGCTGGATATCAATTTGCAGATATCTATACTGGCTGTGAAATCAGAGTTGTAGTATCCTCACAAAATATAATTTTAGTAGCTCAGTCCTCCATATCACTTTGATGTATTGCATTATGTGCTGCAGCGCTAACTAGTGTGGCTTTCCTGGGTTTGACACGAATCAACTTAGCAATGTTACAGCATATGCTATATCTGGCTATGTGCCCACTTGGGCATACATTAGTGAGCTGAGTACCTCTTTATACGGTTTATTGTTCATGTATTCTCATTCCTCATTGGTAGCTGGTACTTGGGACCGGCTGAGAGTCAATCCTGGTGGTGACAGCATATACTTTGGTGTGCATTTGGCTATTCTGTATTTCTCCAGGGTATGTTTCAAATACTCTTTTTGATCCAGTGTAATTGATTGTGTTGCCCTATCTTGTGTAACCCATATTCCGAGAACAAACATAATGTTTCTCAAGTCTTTAATTTCATATTTCCCCCCCAACTCTCTCCTCATCCATACTGCTTCCTCTTTTGACAAAGACATTCCTGATGTGTCATCAGTGTATGTGCTCATGATAGTAATCTCTCCACCTCTGTTGCATGATTGCACTGATTGATCTGCTTCAGACCAAATGTATCCCAGTCTTTTCATATCTTCGTCGAGCACATGCCACCAATTGTTGGCTCCATCTATTGTACTATATATGGCCTTGTCCACCAAGGATACTAAACTCTTTTCATCATCCATGTCATTCATACTCCTCCAAACTCGTACGCCCATGTTGATGTCAACTTGAAAAATGTTGCTCAGTCACACCTGGTATCCTTTAGGTTGCTCCATCAATATCAGAACTTGTGTAGAGGCATTCAAGTAAGCGCTGGTATAATCAATCTGCCATATCTTGTAATCAAGTACCGTGCCCATGGCAAGATTAATTCACAATAATTTGTACTTGACCACGAATGCATACGTGGCAAAATAATCGACTTCTGGTATCTGAGAAAATTCTTTTGCCACTAGCTGTGCCTTACGTCCTATAATTTTTCTATTGGTGTTGTACTTGAGAGTGAAAGTCCACCTATTCTTCATCATCCTTGCACCAGCAGATCACTCAATCAGCCTCCAAACTTTACAATTATGCATACATCATATCTCCTTGTCCATCGGTCCTCACCAGAGGTCTGGTCTCTTCATCGCCTTTGAATACAATTTTGGAATCCATGTCTCATCTGTCTCTGTGACTGTGGTTGACAGTGTGCCTGGGATAGCTCAAAAAGTCTCTTCTTCACTCTCCAGGTCAGACAAGTTCTCTTCTGACATGTCACTATGATTTTCCTCAGGATCATGCGTGATCTTGGCAGCAAGTCGTGCTGACCTCCTCAGACCTGTCAGCTGATTATTCTTCTCTTTAGTAATCATAGTCGACGATAATGACATCCAAAAGTTGGTCAATAGCAGATATGGTTTATGGCTACTGATCTGTAATTGTTGGGCATGCTAAGTGTTTTGAGGGAGTCCCAGGCAGGTCTCAGAGAACAAGTCGGAAAGATAAAGGTTTAGTCAGCAAGGGGTGTTGGTAAGGGATATGTGCTAAGTGGAGGGCACCTAAGCAACTAAGGTAATTTGGCATGAGTGTGGCAAGAAAGGTGGCAAGAAGATGAAAGGCTTAGCAACAACTAAGCTGCTAGGTGCCTGCCATAGATGCGAGGCATGTAAGTTCTATAAGCATAACTGCAGCAAGCAGGCTAAAGGTGTCCAGACAGTTGGCGACTAAGAACTTAGTCAGCTCAAAAGAAATCTGAACCGTAAGGTAAACTGAGCGAAGTAAACAGGGTACTCTGTTCTGTGGTAACTAGTGACAATGATAAGTATTTATAGTGAGAAACAAGTTCCCCACCGCTAAGAGGCAAAGGGTCGCCAAGGGATGGTGAACTGTAAGTAATGTAATTAAACATCTTGTATTAAACTAAATGTTGAGAAATGAAGCAAGAAAGCTGTCTGTTTGCCTGAGGGGGGGCACCAAGAGGCATCAGGCACCAGAGTAAACATCTCACCATCCATCACAAGTAAATGACATTATATCTAATCCATAAGCGCTGTTGCCGGCTAGCCATGCCACATGCTGATTGATTGCTGCTACCTGTCAATGTTGGCTGGCGGCATGATGCCAGCTGTCATTCCAGCTGTTGCTGGCACTATCACTGATTGAATCTGTTGCTTGCCATGCGTGGCCATCAGGTAAGGCCTAAAACAGTTAAATCATGTGTGCCAGGCTCAGCCTGCATGCGGCAAGGTGTTCAGAACTGCTGCCGAGCCTGCCATTGATGTGCCTAGCCTGTGTGGAGTCCTATCAATGACGGTCTTGGAATAGTGATGTCACCATCATTTGTGCTGTCAGCAAGTGTCAGTCCAATATTTACTCCCAATACATCCATCAAGTCTACTGGTTCGTGCTGATGCTCTCTCTTGTCATATGATTTGCACTCCCCTCCTCAAAAATGACATCTTGGAATTGGAATATGCACCCAGTAGGTTGTTCGAGTAACTTATAGTCTCCTACTCTGAAGTATCTGACCAGAATGGCTTTCACTGACCAGACTTCAAGTTTACTTCCGCCTTTTGCCTTTGGCACCTTTGTGTATGCCATACACCTGAATGGTCGTAGATGCAAGATGTTAGGCCTTTTCCCAGTTCTTATTTTGAAAGGCGTCTTGTCCAGATGCCTAGAGCTTGGAATCACGTCGAGTATATATATGGCGGTCAATGTGGCCTCTCTCCAGTAGTGAGCAGGAAGCTGTGAGTCATGCAGCATGCTCCGGGCTAAGTCAAGGATTGTCCTGTTCCTTCTCTCAACAACTTTATTGGCTGCCGATGAGTGTGGTGGGGTCGTCTCATGAATTATACCTTGTTTCCTGCAGTACATGCTCCATAACTTGTTCACAAACTCTGTTCCATCATCTGTCCTTATGAATTTGATCCTATACTCAGTTTGTATTTCTATGCACTTATTAAAAATCTCTAGGCATTCCACCATTGCTTCTTTTGTCTTGTGCAAGAGATATCATGTGTCACATTCTGCTCCTCCTTGGTCAAAAACAACAAGCATGAGAGCTTTACCGCCAGTTATTAAAACTTATGCAGGTCCCCATATATTGAAAGCCACACACTTGTATAGTGTGCATTCAGGTTCAATGATAGCATCAAAAAGGTCATCATGCATGTTTCCCCATTATGCAGTCTTCACATTTCTCCATCACTGACGTCCTTGTTATCTCTAAACCATCAACTACCCTTCTTGCAATTCCTTTTGTAACGTACTCTCCCCCACATGTTCTAATCGTCAATGCCAGGTCTCAAAATCAACCGGATGGTGTAATGACATTGTCACCATAGCTGTTAGTTGTGGGGCTACAAACTCGACTGTGAACATTGTTCTGTTGATCAGACAGTGTAAGAATGGTGTCCCGTCCATTGCGAAAAGGGTTGCCCCATGTCCACCAATCTCTATTCTTACTCCTTTTTGTACCAGGATCTCACGCATATCAGATTATAGATTAAGTCCAGTGCATGTAATGCATTATTGAATGTGAGCTCAATTATCTCGCCATTATACTGAACCCATTTCCAAACCTTTCCACAGCCATGTATTTTAAATTCAGCTCCTTTTGTGGTTGATCCTATCATATCACCAATTGATAGTGTGCTATACGTTACAAAATCTGCTTTATTCATGAAGAAGTGACGACTTGCTGTGGAATCAGCATATGTGGTAACATTTTGTGCCACTTCCAACTCTGATGCAGCAGTTGCTGCAAATGCCAGACATCAACTATTGTTCACGTTGCTAGCTGATACCATTGTTATGTTGGCCTGTGGTAATCTATTTGTATTTGTTGCAGCATTAGGTGTGGGGTTTGGCTGAGATGTCGTCATTGCTGTTGTGGTCAGACTTTGAATGTTCTTATTGTTCTTCTTCCACCAGTCGGGAAACTGTCCTTCTAATCCACCACCCTTCCTAAAACACTTCTCCTTGATATGTCCTGTTTGCTTACAGTTCTTGCACATTGTCTTATCTTTGTCCCCTTATTGTCTGCCTGTTTGTGTTGACAATGCTTGAACTGATTTTGATGGGGCTATTGCATTCGGTCCATGGAGCAACAGGGCATGCATAATGAGTCTCAATATTACTTTCGCTGACTTATCCTCCGTCATCAATGTGCTGGTCACTGCTGCCCAAGAGCTTGGCATAGATTTAATGATGTACATCCTAAACCATTCATCTGTAATCTCTGCCCCCTGATTGTTCACTTTCAACCATGCAGTATGCATTGCTCTAAAGTGTGACTCAATGTTGGATCCATCTGTGTACTTAATTGCATTCAGTTCTTCTTCGGTGTGTATTAATCCTAGATTGGATTTCGCATTGTGTATGACAGTGAGTGAAGTCCACACGTCTGCAGCTGATCCTTTCATGTTCACTCCAGCGCCTATTGGGTTTATAATGTTTAAGGTGATCATACTGTGTGCATATGCATCACATTGGGTCCATTCCTTGGGTGTGAGGTTGAGAGCTCCCCACCATCTTGTCTCTGCACCTTCAGATTCATTTTCTGCTTTTCCTATGCTCTCTGTGGAGTTTGTTATTGTGCTGTTCAGGTACCCCAACAACCCCTGTCCATGTGCTGCTTTGGTGATAACAGTCTTAAAAGTGACCCAGTTCAACCCATTGAACTTCTCCTCTGTCGGTAGCAAGAACAATGATGGATTCTGTGACATCTTGCTTAGTTTTTGATTTCAATTTGGTTACTAGTTTCTTCAGTGAGTCGTTTACTATTCTGAGTGGCTCAGAGCCCATAACCTGTTTGATACAGACTGTTGTATGCTATTAGCATACATGATAACTATTGTACAAAAGTCCAACATGCCTCAGTTGGTGTAACAACGACTGAGGTATATCTGCATCCTGCTCCCCATTATCTCGTTACTGATCACGTGTGCTTGACGTGTTTGCAATCCTCCCCAACATGGTCATTGGTGAAGGGGGGAGGCATTGTGGGGGTAGCTACTGGCTCTTTAGGAAGCTGGATGTGAGCTGATGCAACATGGCTGGAAGAATGATGTAAGGTGGGGCAAACGTGCTTCTGCCTCTGCCTTTTTTTGAGCATCCTCTAGCTTCTGCTTCTTCTTTTTGCATGAATTGCAGTTATGGTGTTGTGTATAATAGTTTGTGAGTCCTCCGCTCTCCAACTTGATTATTGTCTTGCAGTCTGGACATTTAACTTCATTCTTTTCATTTGGAACTAGCCCGAGGGATTACTATTGTCCTATAGCTTTCTGTGAGGCCTCTGCTAGGACAGGTATTCATGTATTCAAAACATACTGGTGGTTCTTCCATTACTGTAGATGTGCAGGACAAATGATCTGTATAAATAGGAGATCTTTGAGAAACTGAATATCTTGCCCAAAGTGGGCAACTGGCTTCCAAATCGGGAATTTCTCTGACATTAGTGGCCACAAGATGGCCTCAAAACCAACTCAAAACAGCATATTTTGTTTTCAAACTGCATAATCGGAGTAATAATAACCATTACAGGCCATAACTATGAGATAAACACCTAATCTAGCAGCAAAATTATAGCAAAATAATTGACCCATAAATTTTTTTAAGCCTGGACTGAGAGGGATACCCTCCCTACCTCCTGGTACTCAATTCACCATATGATGCTCCCTTGGCAGACACTGCTGCAAAAGACCTGTGTCTTAAGTTTGAGGTGAAACAGAGCCATAGTTTCCAATAAGAAAATCATTTTACAGTCAAGAGCCAACAGAATATTCCTTTGTTACAGAACAATCATGAAACGTAGATTTGTAAAAGTCTACAAGATGACAGCAAGAACTATAGCATGAGACAGAGAGACATCTTACACGGGACTATTACTTAGGAAAGAATGGTAAAGGTGACCATCAGCATGCGAAACATTGGGAA
Organism: Termitomyces sp. MG16; assembly: GCA_003313075.1. NCBI lineage: Eukaryota > Fungi > Basidiomycota > Agaricomycetes > Agaricales > Lyophyllaceae > Termitomyces > Termitomyces sp. MG16. Next base: position 17,845 of record QGOA01000691.1, read on the forward strand.
GTAAAGAGAGTAAAACAAATTAGCATTTTCAGGCCATAGTGTGCATGAGAGGGATATCTTCCACCATTCCATTGAGGTTTTGCAACAAGTTTAGTCGAATACCACTGTCCTGATGTACCACAGGTGAGATAAGTGGTTGACGTCGCCTATTCTTATGTCATGCGCATACTTGATCAATAGTTCCTGCTACATATCTGCTGATGTCCAAAGTGTCAACACTGTGGGTATTGGTATTGGTGTGGAATATGCTTCAATTGACGTCGGAGGACCTGTCATTTTCTGGTAAGGCGGAGTCTGGTACGTATGGTACGTGGCTTTGGTTGTATACTTTGAGTGAGTGATGGCTCTGCTGGCAATGGATTAAGGCGACGTGAATGGCACAGCTCAAAGCTGCTGCATGGTGGGCGTCACAGTGTACAGGGTTATTTGGGGTTTCCTAGTTTGCAGATGCGATGGATGATTTCTGGTGCCAGTGAATCCAATGTTAGACTTTATATGTACAGCACGATGCCGCCACCACCACCAAAAGGCGAACAACAATATAGTCATTGTGGTAAGTCCAGCAATGACTCCACCTATGATGGGACCTATCAGAGTGCTTGAGTGCGCCTTCAGAGAGGGAGTCAGAATAGACGACACGGTGGAGGTACTAGATGTGAAAGAAGGTGGAAACGTAGTGGCGGTTGCATTTACAGTTGCAACCGTACTTGCAGAGGCATTTGTATTTGCAGCCACAAGTAACGGTGCATCACCGACGAGAAGGTAGTCTAGAGTGAGTGGTGTATTGTTTCCTTCGTAGGTTACAATGATGGTATGATTTCCGATAGGAAGGTCTGGTGTTGTGAAGAATACTTGATTGTACACGGTGGTGGTGGCAGTTGGAGTAAGCCCTGTAAGTTCAAATCTTGATGAAGACCCGCTGTCAATGGAGTAAGAAGCTGTAGATTTGTTATGAGGAAGTTCTGTGGGAATGAACCCAACCCAGGTGAGGCTGGTTCCTGTGCGATAAGGCATTGATCATCTGTGGTTTATAAAAGTGGAAAGGGCTAACTGACCTACAAAATCGAACTTCATTTTTGAGCCTATTTTCGTTGTCATGTTGGCGGTATCGCCCAGTTCCTGCCACCAATGATCATACAATATAGCTGAATCGGTGTTTTGAACAAGAAGGGTCGCAGAAGAACCTCCTGAAGAAGGAGTGAAAGTGAGGTAGTCGAACCAAAACGTATTCCCTGCCGTCGTAACGTTGATTGTAAGTACGTGTGGTCCATCAGCCATAGTTCCCTGCTGACATAGTGACCAATTGTTCTCAGCAAACTGGAAAGGTTTAGTTGCTCCGATGCTTATTTCATCGACGAAGCATTCCCATTTCGGATCAAAGCTCGTCCCGTTCTCAACTTGTTTGAGGCTTGTCGTGCCCCAGACCGTCACCGAAGATCCTATAGTACTATATCAGCTGCCCGGAAGTACAATAGACATTCAAGGAATCAAGGTTAATTACCAATGAACGAGAAAGACATACTGTCATTCCTTTTTGTTCCATGCGAAGTTTTCTTGTATGTAGGGCCAAAATTGCCGACATTATCCAGACTGCCTTGATCTTGAAACCATCCTGCGCCGACATAATGAATCTGGGTGTCACTGTCGTCGATCACTACCTGACGGGGTGGAGAGACCATTGGTTATTTTCACAGTCAAGTTGTGCAGATGGTGGAGGGAAAGAGATGAAACGGTAAAGCAGAAACGGTTGCCCCTTGTGGTCCATTGGAGTTAAATGATCAGGCTTGAGCCGATGATTGCACAGTTCTTATATGGACCCGAGCTGATGCCTGATGATGTCACGACACAATAGGTGAGAAATTTCCTTCAACCATCGGGGGATAAACTACGTAAACTACGGACGAGTGATGGTAGCAGCATATTGCAACACGGCCTTATATACGGCAAAATTCAGGAGTATCGATCCATGCTCGTCGAAAGCTTAGAAGTTGATGAATAATATATGGTGGGAAACGAGATCGGTACTGGTGTAGACGCAAGAAAAATGTAGATAGCCAAACATAAATGTCCCATTTTGGAAGGCTCGGTTTTGCATGACTCCAGCTGCTTATCTTTAGCTGAACAGGCTATG
>QGOA01000698.1:0-16084 GCA_003313075.1 Termitomyces sp. MG16
GTGCTCCATGTGGTAGTAAATTGAGGATGAAAGAACGTGTTGGGTGTCTTTGACCATATGTCTTGCTAGCGCAAACAACAAAAACCCAGTCCATAACAGCATTTGAAAATTCTGAAGTCCGTAACATCATTATACGAACATCCCGTTATGGCTCGTCAACGCACAACGGCCGCTTAAACAGCGAATGTCTCGCTGGTAAGGGTCGTAGTGTGCCGATTCATCTCTGCCATCATACTTAGAGGGAGGAGCACCACCAAGGGGCACACGAGGGAGCGGATAAAGACATAAAGGAAAAAATAGTGGGACGACGTAGAGAAGCTCGGATTGTAGAAGACATCAAATCGAGTAGTACGCGCCTTGGTTTTGGGAAACAAAGCATATAAATACTTCTGCTTAGGCAAGGAGATACTTGGAATCATGATGTCAATGATATGGTGGTGGCGACCTGTATTCGTCACGAACACATCAATAAGGGATATAGAAACAGCGACGGTGAACGACCACGAGAAAACGCATACGATTCGGAGTAGAGTCTGAAGTAAGTAGTACGGGAATCCAAATAACTGTCGGAAGAGTCTGAATAAGAATATTAAATTTGAGCATAACCCGTTGTTGCTCCATGTTAAGCCGTGGCGCATTAATAATCGGTCGTAATGAAGGCTTGTCACATGGCAGACTGTCGAAATCAGTAATTGCCATGATCTAGTAAATCAATGATTTGTTGGCATATATCTATTGCGCTGGATAACAGACCTCTCAAGTGACAATAGGTGTTCATTAGATAGAGGCGATATGCCGAATCTTTCAGGGGATGTATCAGCACTGGTATTCAGGAATCGCTCTCCACAGAAGGCAGCCAAGGAAATAAGTCATAATGCATGTGTCTGCTCTGATATATGATTTTCGCGTGGCAGCTATTATCTGCGATCTAATATCGTGTCCTGTCGTGCCTGTACCACGTAGGACATAGAAAGACTCACAATTAGTCATCGAAATAGGCCTATTTTTCAGAGACCGCTGGATCTATGGGTCAACTGGACATCCAATACATCTGGCAATGAAAGAACGTCAGCCAAATAAAATTGGAACATTACGGACCGAGTGGGTGTAGAGAATGTGTTAAAACAGACCCAACAATGGCTACATTCTGGCGTATGTAGATATCAAATATTAACATAGTAAAGCTACGGAACAAATGACGTTAAAAAGGGAAGACACTATTCCCACAAATACATGTAACCGTACTAGTATCACATGACATTAAAAAGTGACTATATTATTCCCACGCATATTTGTAACTGTACAGACGACGGTAGTATCACATGACAGTATAAATCGAATACATTATTTCCACGCATCTCTGTAACCGTACATACGTACGGTAGTATCACATGACGTTAAAAAGTGAAGACGTTAATCCCACGCGTACATAGTCTACTGCTGACTAAGTAACCATCCAGACAAACGGTAGTATCACATGATGTTAAAAATCGAAGACATTATTCCCACGCATCTGTGTAACCGTACATATGTATAGTAATAGTATTACATGACGTTAAAAAGTGAAGACATTATCCCCACACGTACATAGTCTACTGCTGACTAAGTAACCATACAGACGAACGGTAGTATCACATGACGTTAAAAATCGAAGACACTATTTCCACACATATATGTAACCGTACTAGTATCACATGACGTTAAAAATCGAAGACATTATTCCCACGCATCTGTGTAACCGTACATACGTATAGTAAGTATCACATGACGTTAAAAAGTGAAGACATTATTCCCACGCGTACATAGTCTACTGCTGACTAAGTAACCGTACAGACGAACGGTAGTATCACATGACGTTAAAAATCGAAGACACTATTCCCACACATATATGTAACCGTACTAGTATCACATGACGTTAAAAATTGAAGACATTATTCCCACGCATCTGTGTAACCGTACATACGTATAGTATCACATGACGTTAAAAAGTGAAGACATTATTCCCACGCGTACATAGTCTACTGCTGACTAAGTAACCGTACAGACAAACGGTAGTATCACATGATGTTAAAAATCGAAGACATTATTCCCACGCTTACCTGGTAATGGCAACAAGAACAAACACAGTCACATGACGGCAAAAATTGAAGACATTTTTCCCACACATAGTCCGCTGCACAGAAAAACCTCGATCTATTCTAGATCTCGGAATGGCACCTGAGGATAGATGCATACGTACCTATAATGAAAAACTTGTTAAATATTGTTGAAACCAAGAATAGACAAATGATGTTGAAGAAGCAGGAATTAAAAGTTAGCGGAATAAGTAAAGAAGAACATACTCACTCTTCTTCAGTTGGGCATTGGAGCGAGCCGTACCAGTATAGCTCAAGGCCCTGCACGCAATGAAGAGACAGAGTTCCTCTATATACAGGGGAGATAAACAGACACCCACAATATGTCTTATTCAACTTGACAAAATACAATTGCAACGTAATACAAATTAATCATATACATGACTTTCTCCATTGCTACGCATTTCGTGCAGCAGCTAGGATGACATCTGCTGCCTTTTCGGAGATCTGGAAGAGGAATCAGTACATTACATTTGAGTTCCTTGGCTAAAACTACTTGCCATGTAGGTAGGGGTTGTCACGAAAAAACCAGGAACATTGGGCCAGGAGCTAAGGTCTACAACTCTGAGGTTGTTAACCCCTCTCACTTTGAAGTTACCATCCAGAACTGCATTAGGATCTGCATGCATGACTTGCGTCAGTTCAAGGTATCCGAGTCGTGTTTTGTTAGTTTCTCACCATTATCTGGCCCGATGGCATTGGTACAGCACGCGTGATGACCTGCAGCGCACCGGGACTAGGATTAGAAAAGGCCAGCAGAAAGGGGTCCAGAAGGAGCACTCACCGAAGATACGGTTCAAGATAAAGTTGTCAATTTCATCGTCCGTTGTCACATTAGATCCGGGAGCAACTTCCTCCATCACGAAGATGTCAATTGGCGGCAGTGCCACAAGGTTCCTGGCACGTTTTATGCCCTCGCGGATTGCAGCAATATCTGTAGGTCCACCATCCGCCTGAAAGTGTAGCTTCTGGATGTTCAAGGGGTCTTGCGGGTGAGAGCCTGTCAATCTCACAGTACCCCTTGAAGAAGGATGTCCTTTAAGGACAACCGCTGTCAGGCCATTGTGAATGTCCGCCACTTCCTGTGGTACTCCTATTCAAAGTAAAATAAGATGGCTTCCAATCGACGATGGACCGTCCGAAGGATACCTCGGAAGAAACCACGCCAAAAAACAGGAGCGTAATATGTAAGAACATCAGGTGCAGGCAGACTCGAAGAAGACTGTGATATAACAGAATTAATGATCCCGGAGAAGGCATAACCATTCTCATGGTTATGGTCCAGCCAATAAGCGAGACAAGGGTCTTCTGTGCGGTTGGAAAGAAACGTACAACCATTGAACACGGTAAAGTTGTCTTTTAAGAGCCAGTTTACGGCAACCTCGTCGTGATCTGAAGTAATTATGTAAGATTCAGCGATTCTGGGACAGTACGACGGATGGATCACCCTGTAAATTGGAACCGACGCCCGGGAGGTGCACAACAGGTTCAATACCGAATTGTTGGAGTTGATCCTTGTCACCGATTCCCGAAAGCATCAACTGAACGAAATTCATTTGCCAGCCAACGACGGGTGTGACGGTCAATGTCCGTATATGAAATATTAACTTACAAGCTGAGGGCTCTGGAATACACCAGCACTGACGATAACTTCATGTCTGGCCGTGACGTTTTGAACGTTGAGGGTAACCTTCCCGCTGAAGTTTCCGGCAATAGGCAAAGCAGCCCCCGGTGCTATTTGCACGCCATAGGCCGTCACTGTAGAGCTAGAGTTACATAAAAGAATCTTCGTGGCAAGGGTGTCCAAGGCCAGGTGAAGTTTCTCAGGTTGGGATTGTAGAACAGTTGCCAGCCTCTCTCGTACGGAGGATCGTATATGCTGTTCGTCAGTAGTAAAACTGGGGGCACTGAAGCCAAACGCAGAGTCTGCCGATAAGCTGTTGAGGTCTAGGATCGGAGGGCCGGCTGCCAACGGGTCCCACTCGGACGTGACAAATGCTGCAGTCTGCAGATCTAAAGAATGAAATTGTTAAGAAGGCATTCAAGGACACCAAGAATGACTCAACCAAGAAAGAAAGGATTCGCAACAAAAATATCTAACGGAAGAGCACTGGTCTTCAGCCACCCGTCGAAACCATGGTCTGGAAACAGAATGTGAGGTTCAAGGTAAAGGTTTTTCTCAATGCGGCTAAAATAAGTCATTTGCATATTGTTTCTCGACCACGTCGGATCGTTGAATGTGGTCGCCAACCCATCGAAATCTTGTCGAGTACCAGAAATCATGTTGACCATAGCATTATGGATCTTGAGAGAATGGTGATGTTGGATAAACGTAACATCCATTAAGTGCAAGTAAATCACTCACTGTTGAACCTCCGAGCCCACAAGCCCGAGGATACCTGGTATATCAGAACTTTAACGCTTTACAGATCCATGTACGCGGAAGCGCACCAATCATTATTTCTCGTTGCAGAAAAACCAGCAGGATATTCTTGATAGGTGTAATTGAGAAAAATTTGTGGATCTAGAGAATGGATCATGTTATGTGAATAATTTCACAGATCCATGGGCATTTGGCCTAGTCTAAATACCTTCAAGTGATCGAAGGGAAAAAGCAGGGATCGTTGTGTTGTCATTGACCGTGTCATGGCAAGCATCCACAAGGAGAACTGACGTGTAGGGAGAAGTTAGCGATTCAGTACGCATAAAAACATAAGAGATTTACCTGAGTATCCAGCCTCGGCAAGCCGGGCTGCAAGAGGTCCACCTCCAGCACCAGCGCCGACGACGATGAAGTCGTAGTCAGCATTGGCGGTGTTAGGACACGCAGTCAATGCAGCACGTGTGACCGTGGCGACCAAACAGAGAGCCCAAATAATCAGTGTGCAGAGCATATGCATTAAGTTGGGTAAACATCGAATATTAACTTTTATACTTGGAAAGGTAGCCTAAAACGATCAATCGCTTATATCACAGGTACAATCAAGGACCATATATGTGGAACCTACAATACATCGGTGCAGACGTGAGAGCCACTAAAAATTGGTGAACGCCACTAATAGCCGATGCCGTGCCTTCACAAGATGGTGGTACGCCACTAATAGCCGATGCCGTGCCTTCACAAGATGGTGGTTGTGGAGTACAAGGTGTTATCGACCAGTCGCGTATGGTACGCGTGTGACCTTATGAGCCTAGAAGCCAAGAAGACAGATCGCCATCTTGGACTTTGTGCGGGTGTGGGAAATTCACTGGGTAGGCTGTGACGTTTCCCTGGATCAGCACGGTGACGCCCCACGCGATAGAGTTGAGAAAGCCTTCAGTCCTAGTGGATTGAAGAACTGAACTGCTCGTATACAAATAGATTCTGTTAACTTCTATAGAATACACGATGTGGCAGTGTGGTGGGCTCCCTGAAGGATTGTGTGCGAAGCTGATTGAGTCTGTTACGGAATTCACGGGTGAGCGCCGATGTCGGACGATGGAATAGGAATATGACGCAAGGATGGAGTACAGTTGGCAAATTTATTCCAAACGAAGACCTAGGTTTCTGAGATAGACAGTCGAGAAAGAGCTCGGAGCCGTACCGAGCCGAGAACCTTAGAAAGCGGAAAAGCGAATTAAAATTTATGCCCGAGTTCAGCAAGGGACACAAGTCCAAAGACCGAGCAGTCAGTTTACTGCAGATCAACCGAGTATAGAAACCGAAGACAATACTGAGCCAAGCAACTGTGTAGACTCCGAGTACGATGCAGAACCAATTAGCCAGATACCGAAAACAAAGTCGAGATCAGAGAAGCAGAAATGCCGAGCAATCGGAAGGAGCTAGGAACTCTCGCCGAAGACAGCGCAGGCACAGTGACTGACGTCGGTTGAAACGTCAATCAAACCCGGACTAAACCAGACAAACAAGACGGATCGACCAGGCAAGACCAGATAATTACGAGGAAAGAGTTGATAGACGAAAGCACAGTAAGCTAAGCATTGAGACCAGAAAATGTGGGGTATGAAAACCTATATTTTCTCTCTACCTGCGCCCCTTTTATACTTTTTCTACTTCGTCTTCGACCATCTAATCGACTACTGGTCGGTCTCAGAATTCAAACTCTAATTTGTCACTTTCTCCAGATCACCCTCAAACAAGCTTCCGGACCAACGGACAGTCTCGAAATAAGGTTTTCAATCGTCGATCGTCTCCGGACCCTCCGATCGGTCCCCAGACCCTCAATCTTCTTTACCTCTAGTTTCTACCTCGGAACTATCGTTCCTTCATCCCTCACTACGTTCTCCTTTTTGCGCTCTCATTTTCCAATTGTGTCAATCTCCCACATTATCCTGTCTTTTCCTCTCTAAACTTTTCTCTTCTCACGTAAACCATTCTGTTAGAAGGGTTACTCTACAGTATGAGTAGATATATTGTTATAAGTTGTGTGTGTAACTAATAGATTGTGCACTCACCCTCAGTCTTCGGATAATGTCTGAGGGTGACCATTGCTCTTGCCATGTATATATAATCTCATTTCGTGTCTGTACGACCCTGACTGTGACCCTGGCACTCCATGTACACTGTGTCATAATGCATGTGGGTCTCAACACATTCCCTGCCCTGATTCCATCTACTTTCTTCTGGTGAGGAATCAACTTACCAACTGACAACATGTTTTCTTATTGGGAATTTACCTCTTTTGGTGGTATTAGCCACATCACAAAGTGATCAGTATTTACCAGTCTTTGTTTTACCCTCAGTTGACCACATTACCGTTGATACATCTGCCTCACTCGAGGCAGACCCTAAAGCCACTAAGTCCCCAATATACCCTCAAAGACGCTGAAACCTGTAAGCGTGAGTCGAAAACTGTAGACTTGGGGAGGCTCACCAAAAAGACCAAAACCCAAACTATAAGACCAGTCCCAGTCAGCTAGCGGTAAACGTGAGGCAAGGCAGGCAATGATCAAGAGTTGATGGAAAGGCAACTGCCGATGATGTGGCGGTGCTCAGCAGAAACAAGATCTTGGATCAAAGCACCAAGATCCCGTTGAAGTCTTGACGTCACCCAGCAACTCGACACACTCCTCAACAACTCCATACCCTCCTCGCCAACAAACCCACGAATACGCCACAGTGACTACCACACGATGTAGGTACTGCAGGAAGAAGGTGGGAGAAGGATACCAAGGCAGAAAAGAGGATTAGCCTGGGTACGGCGGAAGGATTAGCCAGACCCTGGAGAACCACATGCCTCCTGCATCGGCAGAGGCAGTATTCGAGCGCCCAGACCCAGCAAAAGCAGCAACCAAGGGTCTGGGCACAGCAACATACTACACCGACACCAAAACACGCACAATACACGGTGGTCCGTGCATCGAAGAAGGGATATAAAAGGAGGGTGGAAATGGAGGAGTTGGGCAAGCAATCGACTTGCCACGGCTCGGAGTTCCCAGGGAGTGGATGTCTTAGGCCAAAGTGATTAGATTGACTTTGGGATACAGTATTAATACTATTTGCTCCCAATTTCGAGTGTGACTTTAAGTTTCATTCAAATTAAATCAATAAAAATTATAAACACTTTTACAACATGCACGCATGTGTAGCTAAAACCCCCAGAACCTAGTGAACTAGAGTTTTATTTTAAAATCTAAGTCTTGTTCAATTTCACTTGAACAACTTAAACATAAAATAAAACATACATTTTGCATCACTGTGAGTGACCGAGGGTGAGTACATTTACCTATTTTTATCAACAAATCTAGTTACTCATTACTATCTGTAGACAAAACCCCTGTTATCTTCTACAGGTAAGTAATAAACTGAGTTGACCACATTATCATGAGTGACTGGGGATAAAACTCCTGTTATTTTCCACACCTTCTATCACAACAATGAGAGTATGTATATTCTTTAGTCCATGTATACTTGACTTTGCCTACCTATAGAATCAAGAAGGGTGGGCTGCTGTAGTGCATGGAAAGACTGAGGTATACAGCATAGGATGTTGTTGGAGACATGATGTAGCAGTGCCAATGTGATAGTGATAGCATGACATGTCAGCACAGTAAGTCTAACAGAGCCAAAAAGAAGGTGCAGAGCTATATACTTTATGCCCTGAACCACACTAGTCCCTCTGTCTTCATTTTTTCCAATTTTATATGACAGATCACTGTTGATAGTTCAGAAAACTGCATAGAATGATTCATTGGAAAGATGTTGTGAGGTGAGAAATAACTTCAAAGCAGTGTTCAGGTTGAGCAATGTTCAGGACACTGTGATGGTTCTGATGCATTGAATCATGCTTAATAGTCACAAATACATATCAGTGTTACTCTTGTTGGCCTTTAAACAGCTAATGTTGACCCTCTCATGATTCTTGGAGCATCTGCAGTCAGTCTGGGGCTTTTTTCCATATTGTAAAATGAAAAACATAAATTCAAAGTACAATTAACAAGTCTGATGCACCAATTAATCACAAGTACCTGCCCACACATCAGTGTTACTCTTGTTGGCCTTTAAATAGCTAACACATCTTTTTGGAGTATCTGCATGTGGCTCAGAGCTTTCTTGCATATCCTATAATCAAAAACATTAGTTAGAAGTACAATAAATGTCAGGGAACTCCTCATTTCTTCCTTTCTTCACTCTTTATTCATTTACTCTCCTTTCATCTATTTTTTTTATTTCTTATTTCTTCTGTCATTCTCTCATTTTACTGTTTTTATTCTTTTAACACTACCTGTTAGTACTATTCTTAGCCTTTGAGGTGCTCTGATTCTTTAGCTATTGTTCAGACAAGTGTGGGCCTTTCAGTACTGCTTCCAAACTGCTTATATAAGCCGGAGTTTGCCTTTCTGAGTTCCAAAGTCCGGAGTTTTCCTGCCTTGTTTGTACAGTTGTTTATTTAGCAATTTTTGAGTTTTTAAGGTTTTGTTGTATTGTACAGTTGTTTCCCATGCTTCAGAGGCCCCAGAAGCATCCAACCTGACATAGAGAATCCCTAGACTTGTTCTTTTTGGATCTCCTTCTGCCAGGTGAGTAGTTACTATGATATTGATAGTATATACTCTAATACACATTGGATCTCCCTCTGCCAACTGTGTGACTGAGCCATAGCCTCCAGAGATTGCTCTTACAATAAACAAGTTCAACATACTAATTGATAACAAATACCTGCCCATGCATCAGCATTGCTCCTGCTAGCTTTAAAATAGTCAGCATTAGCCCTCTTATTATTGTAATACCAATATTTGTATGTGGCTTCACATAATGCAAGTCATACCTGCAGGCAACTTCTTAATGGAAGCCATCAGCAGTTTAAAAAAAAGACAAAAGGAAAGAAACTAGTAGACATAAGTGCAACTTTAAATTTTGGCAGTGTCTTGCTGGTGTTCCAATACATAGCAATGCTGTATATATAAATATACTAATATCACTTACCAAGATGATCCCTGCATGACTTGTAGTGCATCCAATACTGACCAGCCACTATAACACATATTTGGCTGCTGCCTGGAGCTGATAGAATTGTAATATTTGCAAGTCTGGACACCAAAGATATGATTGGAATAATGCAAATCAGCAAACTCTACAAGCTCTGGCATGGAGTTAACATCAAGAGAATGGTCCTGGATATGCATATGCAAGGTTTATATGCAGACAAATAAAGATACTGCCTGAGATGTTTAAAGTGTTTGGTGAGGGACTATCTGCTGATAAAAAAGACCAGACAGTCTTTTGCATCTCTGGCTATATTTAAATCTTGTAACCATGTACAAGAACCAACATTAGACAGTTAACAAGTCTGACTAGCTTATGTCTGGCATTGAGCAGTGTGAGCATGATGGTTGATCAGCCCACATCAGAAATGTGACAACACATTAAATGAGCTGATATGATGATAGGTGCATACTTGAGGTGTTTTTCTGTTGCATTTTGCCAACACTGAGGAGAAACTAACTTGTAAAATGATGCTGGAGAGGAGAAGAAAAATTAATAGCAAGAAATAGAAATGGTAATCCCTATGCCTTGATATCTAGCAGGATGATGAATACTAGACAAATGTTTGTTATTAGGGGACAACTTTGTATCTCTGTCAATATCAAATTCAGAGCTTTTCATTTTAGTTTAAATCAAGTTTGATGAGACTCTATTGAACTGCACCATAGTTCTGGAGAACATATAGCCCTTCATTTATATGCTGGCTTTATCCACAATTGGAGTTGACAGCATATGACCAGCCAGTCCAACTATATAAAGTTTTTAGAACATTTAGTCATGCAAGTAGTAGGAGACATACCTAGCATTTTGAATATCAACAACACATGCTTGAGCAACTGTATGAGAGTTGATTAGATTTTCCTTATGCATGCTCTGCTGACCTATCTAAGGTGCTTGCATATGTATTGTTGTCTAATTAAGAAAAAAAAAATACTTGTTTTGCTAGCTGTTCAGATATTTTTTCCATATTTTGACATACTATTAATGATGTCTCTGTTTATTGTGTACCAAAAGATAAGGCACTAGAAGCTTTTTTCAAAGTTATTTTGTCATATTGTATACTCACCATACACATGCTTGTGTATGAGGATGAGATGCACCCTTTATGAACCTCAGAGCCAATAATGGTGTAACAAAGTTATAGTTGTGTAGAAGCTTAAGGTTCATACTGCACAGAATCAGACCAGTCTGGCCTATTGGCTATGAAGTATAAACACAAAATAAGCTGCTGAATAAGCAGCATATATCTAACTATTTATAATTATATAAATCATATTATATTATAATAAATATAGTATATCATTCAACTACTATACTAAGTAAAAGCTATGTGGCCAATGTCACATAGCAGACTATGCTACAAATAGATAACAACCAATTAGTAGGTTTATCACTATTATATATTTTATTGCTTGCGTTTGTATTTTAGCTGGTAAACTCTTTAAACTTGCTCTTACATCTTCTAGAAAAATTCTATAAAAGCTTTGTACAACATTTGAATAAAATAAATGCTGAATCTAGAAGAAAGCAATTGAGTAACTATCCTATAACAAAGTCTCATATAAAGCTGAATTCTAAATTCACTTCTCAGATCAATAATAAAGATGTTCAAAATACTATAATCAATCTTACTAGTGCAGTGCTACATCTGAGCTGTTTATTGAAGGTAGTTTTAATTGATATCAGGTTGAATGTCTATTAGAGTTGTGTAACAGAGCAGGCTGTTACAGCCTATATTTAGTAACACTTAGCATAGCTACTCTTTAGTCTTTATGCTTGTGTAATCACCATTCTCTTTAAAGAACTGAGTCTTATGCACTTGGAACACTTAAAAATTCAAGAACTCACTAAAACCTTGTAACTATGTTATATTTTTTTCCATAACCAGCTTCAGTGGCTCTGCTACTAGGCTATATGGAGTTACCAACTACATTCTGCTTTCTTTCACATTTAGACCTCTTACTAGGCACTTCTTGGATGCTTCTTAGGCAATATTAACATCCCCTCACTAGTGAAAGGAGGAGAAGAGGCTTGGATGGGAGTTGGAAATGTTTTGGCAAATGTTTGGAAAAAACATTAGACTATATCTTATGATTGGGCCTAGAATTTGCTTTAATTTCTTTTGGACTGTCATCTCCTCATCCTCAGAAGTCTGCTCATACCTAGATGATTTTTCAGTCCTATTCCTTCATCCATTATGGTTGACTTTGCATCTTTCAATAATTTGACAATATCTCAAGATCCGCTGCACTAGTTTTTTTGATTCTAGCACCATTTTACACAAATTTGCTGATGCTTTATAAGTTTGTACTAATCCAAGCAAGCAATGCCTTTCAACATTGCCATTATTATTGTCATCAGTATTTCCAACATAGACTAGCACTATATCACTATCCTTGATCCCAGCACTGTCTAGTAATATCTAGTTTTGTACTATTTTGGTCTACAGATCTTGCTCAATATTGTCATTATCATTATTATTATTGACTTCAATATGAATCAGCAATATTTTGTGAACCATGGCACCATTTGCCTTGATTTTAGCACCATTGAAATTGCCTCAATCAGTATTTTCTAACAATAAGTAATTTTGTACCATACTGCTTCATAGTTTTTGCTTGACATCACCATCAATCATGACCACTTCTATAACCAACCTTCCAGCCTCTATTCACCCTGTTCATCTCTCTGTCTGGCCCAGCATGTGAAAATCTCTGTTGTGGTGCCTCTGGCTGGTACCTCCTTATATGCATCTGCACAGTGTGCAAGAATATTCTGTGTACATTATTTCTAGTAGATCTGACCCTTATTTACTGTCACTATATCATCTTTGCTACTAATCTGAGCACTTGCTTTGTTTTATATATGCCTCATACTTGCCTTCTGCAGTATTTATCTGGGTTTACCATGAAGTCCTCAGTCTGAAAAGACCTTTAATGTAATTCAAAGGAGTCAGGACTTCTATCTATAGTCTTATTTTGTTTTATACATGCCTCACACTTGTGTTCTGCAGGCAGTGTTTAGAGGAGGCCTTTGGTATAATCTGAGAAGATTTGAACTCTAGCTTGTTGCACATACACCTCACACCTGCCTTCTGCAGTGAATTTCAACTATGACACTAATAGCTAAGAGTGGAGGCCTCTGCATAATAGTCAGGCCCTGTCTGTTCCATCAAAGTTGTTGTAACTACTAGCTATCAGGGCCAATCTTGCCTCACCCCATTTATATTTCACCATCATCTCTCATCTCTTATACTTGCCCCACTAGCTCATGCTTAGTCATGAGTAACCTACTAGAGCATTTTGGACTGAGGCTGATTGCTGTATGGCTGTCTTTCTATTGGTGTATAAGCATCAGGACTTGTCTCAAAGTATGTGTGCCAGTCAATATGTATCAGTCAAATCAGAGGGCATACAAACAGTAATTTAGTAATATTAAGACTAAAGAAATACAAAATGGCGACTATAACTATAAGTACTATGACATCTATTCCAGGGATTTGAGGAGATCCTAGGATGTCTACAATGAATAGAGTGAGGGAATGATTATATACTGGAAGATCATACCTGCAGGATGTGCAATCAATTGGCAAGGAAGCAGCAGCAGAATGCATGATGTGATGATGTCAAGGGACTCCTCATTTCTTTCTTTTTTTACTCCTTATCTCATCACTCTCCTTTCATTCATTTTCTTATTTCTGCTGTCATTCTTTTACTTTACTGTTTTTAGTTTTTTAACACTATTTATTAGTACTATTCTCAGTCCTTGAGGTGCTCTGGTTTTTTAGCTATCATTCAGACAAGTGTGGCCCCTTCAACACTACATACAGACTGCTTACATAAGCTGGAGTTTTGCCTTGTTTGTACAATTGTTTGTAGGCAATTTCCAAGTTTTTAAAGATTTATTGTCTTGTATAGTTGTTTTCCATGCTTCAGAGGCTCCAGAAGCATCCAACCTGGCATAGAGAATTCTTAGACTTGTTCTTTTTGGATATCTCTCTGCCAGGTAAGTAGTTATCATGATATTGTCAGTGTTCATTCTAGTACACTTTGAATCTCCCTCTGCCAGCTGTGTGACTGAGCCTCAGCCTCCAGAGGTTGCTCTTACAGATAGCTGGAATGATAAGTATGATCCAGGCATTGATTGTAGGAGTGATGGCCATAATAGTGGGTAGTCCTGAAGTCCATAATGCAGAGGATGGCTGGGGGCAAGCATGATGGCAGTGATGGTAGGTACTAGCAGAGGTGTATCATAGGGGGTCAGTAAGAGGATTCCAGAAGGGGCTCTGGGAGTATGATTAAAGATCCAAATTATCTCAATTTCTCAGAATTATGGATTTTCTGTGAAGGGAACACCATACATATATCATTATCTAGCAGCAATAGAATGTTTAAATACATGCCAAAATTTTATGTGCGTTAATATTTTGTTCTGTTCTAGTAACCTTCTGTTTACTGCTCTATAGCTCAAGAAGGACCTTGTTTAGTTTTGTACAATACATGCCACCTCTATTGCTCATTGGGATTGATCCTCATTCATGAAGGTTGTGAGTCAAACTAAGTATTATTCTTTATTTCTACTTGCTCTCTTAGAAAGATTGGTATTGCTAATTCTTGTATTCTTGTTATTATGAACCAGCATATCAAATCAGGCTTCAATGTGTACTCCTTATCAGCTGCATGCATCTTGGACAATGTTATCTAGGTGCATGATACATTCAAGCTCCTTTGTTTTATTATTATTATTATTTTCAACTTTTTTTCCCTATAGATTTCACTATATCTAGTATGGAATACTTAAAGCATGCAACCTCTCAGGATCTTCTAAAAATACTTTAATCTTTGTATCTAAGATCATTAAGTGCTTTAGATGTTCCTGCTTTTCTAAAAACTTTAACAAGCCTTCCATTCTCAAATGACTCAGCTGTCTGAGAAAAAGTTCAAAGTCATGAATACCGTAAAGTAGACAATTTTTATCTCATTTTGGATGTGCAATAGAATCTTGCATCTACCAGTAGAACCCACAGTTACTGTCACATCAAAGCCATAGTTTTGCTACCTTTGTCTTCATCAAGACTAGCACAAAGTGGATGTGTAGTATAGCAGCAACACTCTTAAAGTATAAAACTCTCATGTTAACAAATACTACAGCAAGAGGTTATGGGTTTCAACTACATCCCTGTAAGGGCAATCTCTAAAGGCTATGGCTCAGTTATACAGCTAGCAGAGGGAGATCCAAAATATTAGAGCATATACTAACAATATTATGATAATTACTTACCTGACAGAGGAAAATCCAAAAAGAACAAGTCTAGGAATTCTCTATGCCAGGATGGATGCTTCTGGAGCCTCTGAAGCATGAAAAACAACTGTACAAGACAACAAACACTTAAAAACTTGAAAATTGCCTAAACAAACAATTGTACAAATAAGAAAGGCAAACTTCAGCTTATGTAGGCAGTCTGTATATAGTGTTGAAGGGGCCACACTTGTCTGAATGATAGCTAAAGAGCTAGAGCACCTCAAGGGCCAAGAATAGTACTAATAAATAGTGTTGAAAGAATAAAAACAGTAAAGTAAAAAAAATGACAGCAGAAATAAGAAAATGAATAAAGGAAGAGAGAGTAAAAGAAGGAAGAAATTGCACAGAGCTGCAGAAATATCTAGTGAGCCTTTATTTATTGTGTTATCTATCTTTAAATTCTATCTGCTAGTAATAGACCTGTGATGCAATGGATAAATTGACACAAGATTAATTCAGAGTGCAAATTAGGGCATACAACAAAAATTTGAGAGTAAGAATGTCAGGTTCTGCTGAGTCAGGGGCTTTCTGGAAAAGCAACGCCCTTACAATGCGGACTTGACCTACGAATACTCGGGTGTCTGGAACTCTGGGGCTAGGACTCTGGGGTTCAAGACGGGGACAGAGGTAATCCCAGGAGAGGGGACTAAGTCCGGGGGTTTTGGGTTGAGAGAAGCTGAGGGTTGGAAGGGGGTCGAGTCATGAACCGGAGGTTCTAAGACAAGACCAAGTTAGTAACTTAAGAGTCGCGAAGTGCGTACCAAACTTAGAGCACGCAAATATTCAGGCGTGCCAGTCGAAGCGTACCAATCAGGGCGTACTAGTCAAACAAGAGGGCATGCAATAACCAAAGTGAATATCAAGACTAGCGAATACAGCGGAGAACTATGCTATAAGTACTATGGGACCGTGTCTCGGGGTTCCGGGGGCCATTGAGTAGCGGGCAGGGACTGTATACCGGGATCATGCATGTGGGGATGCGCGATCAATTGGCGTGGAGGGAGTTGTGATGCGTGATGCGTGGTGCGTGATGCATGATGGCTGGAGGTGAGCCATGTGATCCGATCGTTGATGGCGGTTGATCCTGGGGTCCGTGATGCAGGGGTCCCAGGGGGGCTGGCTGATGGTGGTGTCGGCAGCTGTGGGGGCGGGGTGCATTGTG
>QGOA01000700.1:0-12168 GCA_003313075.1 Termitomyces sp. MG16
CCCGCGTGGTCTTCCCTGCACTCCGCTAGAGCTGGACCAGCTCTATAAGTACTATGCAAATGTGCACGTCCCGCATCGCAACAGAATCGTTGCGTACATGTTGATCACAGAGCTCCAGATGTTTGCGCAGTGGACAGTTGAGGCTCTGCATGATCAAACCATGCAGCTCCTCATGAGGGAGCCTAAGCACCAGGAACTTGTCAACCCAATGCAGGGCCCTGATGACCTCGCTCTTGTCGAGCGACGACACATTCCAGGGCGCTTCTTGCGCACAAAAGACAATGGCACCACGGCGTTGCATGTAATGCGCGCTCAGGATCCAGCCACACCGTTCGACCTCGACCAGCTGGCGCAGTATGTGCTGGTCTTTGGCCGACCCAGGTTGGAAAATACCTATCAAGGTATCGCCGTGGATCATGCCTATCGCATGCACTGGCGGACCCTCTTCGGGTTCGCCTTATATCAAGCTCTGTGCGCTAACAGCGCAGCCAAGCTGGTGATCGTGCAGCGCATGACCCTCGTCGTGGCCCATCCAGGGCTTTATCGAGAGGCAATTGCCTTGTATGACGCCATGTTCCCCGAGCAGCCATTTGAGCTCCAACGTGGGCCGCAGCTCGAAATTCACCAAGTTCACGTGCCCGACGACCATGCATGGAACTTCTCCGACAACGACGCATTACACATCCTTCTACACAACTGGATACCGCTGGAATGGGTGGACCACGCGTACACATACGGTGTAGTCTTCCTGGAACAGCAGTTCCATTCCTCCACGATGTCAATGGACATCTTCAAACAGGTCGATGACGAGCGCATGGAGCGCCTCTCCAAGTATGGCACCCCTGCCGCAATCCCGCACTGGGATGGATGGCAGGAGATGACTGAAGATGATCACTATTGTCTTATGTTCAAGCATCACGAGGAGAGCAAGCTCCCGGAAAACCCTGAGGCCAACGGCCTCTATTACTTGATTGGCATGGACCCGAATCGGGTCAACCTCCTAAAACGCTCGGCAGCGCATGACCTGCCAACAGCGGACATGGACCCAGGCTGGGTCAATCTCCTGTCATGCACGGCAGAGCAGGGTACGCTCACCACCACAGCTTCAGCGATTAACGTTGCACTAACAGAGCCTATGGTGGTAGACACGCCTGCAGTCGAGGGGCCTATAACCCCACCAAGGACGGAATCGGCGCCTCCCCCTCCCGCGATTAACGTTGCACTGGAGGAGGAGGCAATGGTGACTGAGATGGGCGTGGTTGCGGGAGCATCATCATCCAGGTCCTAGACCCATGTATACTTTATTGTGTATGTACTTTGGAGTATTTCACTCGAACCATTTCAGCTGATACGCACTCTAGAGTCACGTGTAGATACAGCGGACCCAGAGGAGGGGTCACTCTTTTTTCTTTTTTCTTACTTGTTTATACATAACCATTTTTTATCTACTGCTGGCGCAACCTGCGCCCTTGTCTGATAAGGACTGCTTTCTATACATCTACACTGCGCATGAGTGCTAACACCTTGCAGCCACGCCATACACGTGTATTCATCTATTGTTTGCACTACTGTGCATCCTTCATCTCGCTTTACCTCCCTTTCTAAAGACCGAGTATTCGGTCTCATTGGGGGGTATGTAACGGAGTCATCGGTGTTCCAAGCGTCAACGACGCTATAATCGTTTAATAGAGTATTACATAAGATAACATCTTGTTTTCACACTACGTACTAGTCAAATCCGATACTGCGGTCTGATTTAGCACTGTGTGATACACACAAGATAGTTCTAACTTGTAACTCAGGTTACAGGGACCCACCTCCGGGGCAGTAATGTTGTGTTGTTCTGAAAGGGGAAGGTCAGTAATGGCAAGCGGGTGGCGTGGGAAGCACTCACATTGTTGCACGAGAGCCGCCACATGCTCCCGGTCCAGGCGGGCTTGGTACTGCACGTCCCAGGCTTCCCAGACCATGAGGGGTGTGACCTCGTTAGTTTGGGGGGGCGTTGGGGAATGCATCGGCATACGCGACATAGTTGAGTTTGATGGTAAAAAATTTTTTCAATACGTGGCAGATCAGGTGCCGGATCCCATGATTGGACCCCGGTCTGAACCACCAGCTATGCATGCCTCGGAGGGTCTCAGCGCTGAGGGGGGGGTGATGTCACGACTTCTCCCCTCCGGATCCACCCCGGGACACCCCCGGAACACCATCCAGGACCCTCCCTCCGACCCCACAGGACACGCTCTGCCATCACACGCATCAAGGGCCGCCATCAGCCGCCATCAGCCCTGATCAATGACCAGATCACGCGACTCGCTCCCAGCCATCACGTATCACGCATCACAGCTTCCTCCACGCCAATTGATTGTGCGCCCCACATGCGCGATCCAAGTATACAATCCCTGCCCACTACTCAATGGCTCCCGGAACCTATCCCAGACACCCCGGAACACCGAGACCCGGTCCCATAGTACTTATAGCATAGTCCCCTGCTGTATTCGCTAGTCTTGATATTACCTGAACTTGGATTACTTGAATTGTTGCGTGCCCTCTGCTTGACTGGTACGCACAGATTGGTACGCACTTTGCGACTTTAACTTGCTAACTTGGTCTCATCTTAGAACCTCCAGTTCGCGACTTGACCCCCACCCCATCCCCCAGCTACTCACAATCCAAAACCCCTGGACTGAGTCCCCTCTCCCGGGATTACCCCTGTCCACGTCTTGAACCCCGGAGTCCTAGCCCCAGAGTTCCAGACACCCGAGTATCCATAGATCAAGTCCGCATTGTAAGGGCGTTGCTTTCCCAGAAAGCCTCCGACTCAGCGGAACCTGACAGTTGGTTAATGTCAGCGTTGTATCTTTTGACAAATGAAATGAACATTTCTGAGCCGTGGAGGACTTGAGTGCCTCCACATTTGACTACATATTGACCCAGACGAGTTGTGCTCCCTATCTAGAGACTGCTTACCAGTCTCAAAGGGGGGCGTGTAATGCATTGCATTACTTTCATACTCAATATACAAATTATATTAATTATTAATATACTCTTTATATACTAGCTGGCTGCCTTACCTAAGGCAGCCAATTTTACTGTCATACGTAGTACTAGAATCGTATACTGATCTGATTCTGTGGTGTGACTATAAGGCTAAGCTTATACTTGACTTTGTTTCACAGTTAAACCCACTGCAGATGATGACATTTTGCAGTCTAGGCATTCCAGAGAGTGCTCTCCAGGTGATCAGGTGATGAGGAGCACACTCTCAATCTAGTAGCTGGAATGCCAGTCCCTGACATAATTGAGTACCCACCAGTGCGCTTCGCTATTACAAAACTGAGGGAGCATGAGTACATCAAACTAAGCTACTTCACAGCTGAAGGGCATGCCAAAGCAGCCAAAAGTGAGTCTGTGTCCTCAAACAAAGTGTTTACCTTAGCTAAGGACAATGACGTGTTGTCGCTGAAACCTGTAATCAATTTCAAAGGCCTAAAGATAAAGCATCACAAGACAAAGACTAAGCATGGAACCAACTATATATCACCTCCACTAATTTTCTGGAACACATAGTTCAGGAGATGTGGCCTAATAATATGATAGACACAATGCATAGCTTTTTCTTCCATCTCACCAATCATAAGCTGCACAATGAGGGAATGGATAGACTAAAGGTGCTCACACTCTACCAAGCAAGAGGAAGAAGGGAATGGCATTGCCAGCTGAAGAACTCCCTGAAGGGTAGGATTTTTGATATTGGTCTTATTGATGATAGAGTCCTCCAAATGTCAAAAGACCAAGTATATGATGCAAAACGGAATGCAGTCATTTCCAGTAAGCCCAATTGAATGGACAGCAATCCACACAAAAGCTAATCAGAGTTCTAATGCTATCTTCCATTGATCCTTTATTTTCTTGCCAAATCTCACAAATTGCAATTAAACCCTGTCTATGACACTGTGGTCCTCACTTAATACCTCACCTTGACATTCATACAATTGTCATGATTCTCCACTGTATGCTAATGCAGATGCTCTATTGCTTTAATTTTGCATTACTGTTGGATAAAATGGGTTGTGTCAATTGCTCTATGGCCACCCGCCCCAACATGCCTTATTCAATTGCTATAATTCGGGAATAACACAGAATGCCTTCCATGTCATGGCTCTCTTACCCCATGCTTTATCTCCTTGTGCTAATTGTGCTGGGCTAAATTCATGTCTCCCAAAATAAATAATAATGTATTCATTCACATCTGCACATCATGCAGATCAATCTGGATTAAACCTATGCATGAGCACAAAAGACCTAAATGCCATAAAAGGGGAAATGTTGGCATGGTCAAGCCAAAACAAAAGAAAGAGATCACAGTCACCAAGCCAAGACAGAAGTGCAGGAAGCTCCTGCTCCTCTCATGCATGTCAAGAGAGAGATAACAGTGAGTTTTTTCAGCACCGTGCAGGCACAGCCTCCAGTCAATCCAGGTTGACCCAGTATGCCTCGCTTGATACATGCACAACATCTGGCATTGCTCTGTCAGGGACCTGTGGAGCGGTCAAAAAGCCTATATGTAGGAACAAAAACAGACAGCTCATCATTCCAGAAGGAAGAGAGCTATGCACCGATTGGCAGAAACCAAAAGAATGTCAAACTCTATTCTACAACCACAAGCACAAGTGCTCCAGGTGCGGGAAAAAAATCACAGAGCTCAAAAGTGCAATCTTGCACAGCTTCTTTGAGTTTGCAATGTCATATAACCCTGACACATGGGAAGTTGAAATCAGTAAAGCCAATCTTGCCAACCAATTCCTCACTTTGGTGCACAATCTCAAGTTCAGGTTCAATGTCAGGATCAGAACTATATCACACACCTTCACTTCTGAAAACAAAGAATTGACACGTCTATTGGTGAGTCAGTTTGATGAGATCATGGCTTTGAAGCTGTCCAAAGGTCGCTATATTGGGCCTTTCACTCAGAAACAGGTCGAGGAAGCTGTTGGACCATTTCAGACCTCTCTACTCAGCATTATCTCCAAACCAAACAAACCTAATAAATATCAGCTCATTCAGAACCTCTCTTTTTCTTATGCATCAGCTCAATCCAGCAGTGTCAGTTCCATCAACAGCAGCATTGACTTGTCCCTTTTTCCTTGCACCTGGGGCACCTTCAACAGCATATTTCTACTCATCTCCAGACTTCCACCTGAGTCTCAAGCTGCAATATGAGACATCAAAGAAGCATATCAAACAGTCTCCAGCAGGCCAACTCAATGGCCTGGCATCATGGTCAGATTGTGTAGCATAGTCTGCTATGTGGCATTGGCCACATAGCTTTTACTTAGTATAGTATTCGAATATTTATTATAATATAATAATATTTACATAATTATAAATACATAGATATCTGCTGCTTACTAAGCAGCTTATTTTGTATTTATACTACATAGTCAATAGACCAGACTGGTTTGATTCTGTGCAGTGTGAACTTTAAGCTTCCACACAACTGTAACTTTGTTACATTTTTTTGAATTTGCCAGCTAGGATCTATTGCCTAGCATCCGACATCAGTTGCTGAGTTTGTTGACAGAACTCTATCAGCTTTTTGAGCTTTTTGCACAGCCATACCATGCAAATTTCAAACAGGGAATCAATGAGTAATCCCATACCTGCAGTTTCCACTAACAGTGGGCAGAACGCCCATGAGCTATGGAGAAACCCAGCAGACACTCAGGATGTGCAAGTGTTCAATGCAGGTCAATCAAGACCCAAGGCTTGAGATTGAGGTTGGAGCACTGACCTGCCCAGGAATGAAAGCGAGGCCTGGAGAGCTCACACCATGATGCAACTGTAACTTCGTTACAGACTGCAAGGCCCAGACTCTTACACAATCAACATGATGGACTGTTTTGGACTTGGATCTGGGTGCAGATGTTACGGGATCGTGGGAGATGCCAGAGTACAAATTATCAGAGCCAATGGAATGGGCTTGCTATTTAAATGAATGGACAACCATATATTTTTCTGCATTAAGCAAGAATTTTTATGAGAATATAATGCATCTCATAGAAGGTGGAAGAAAGGTGTTGACAAGAATGGGGGGAGAGTGCAGAAAGGGGGTTGATTATGGTACCAAGGAGAGAAGAATTATGATAATAAATGGGATGAGTATGATGAAGACTTGTCCTTTCCAATTGTCAATCTGTCCAACAGCAGCAGCAGGTCAGACTCCAAAAAACAATTTGCCTACACCATGCAGGACATTAATGTCATCTCTGAAAAACTTGGAATCCTCTGGGAAAAATCCAAAGATATTCAGTTCAGAAGTGCTGTTCCTTATATCAATTTTTGGTGGGACATCAAAAATTAACAAGTCAGCATGGCCACAGAAAAAAGAGGCAAGTATGCACAAGTGATTGCAGATTGAGAAAAATCCCAATCCCATATTCTTAAAAAGGCCTAGAGCTTGTATGGCAAACTCCTTCACATATACTACGTGGTCCCAAGAGGGAGAGCTTTTCTCACCAGCCTGGAGACCTTCATGGGGATCTTCTATAGCAGTCCGTTCATGCCATGCACTCCACCTAAAAGAACTACAGAAGACTTACGTTGGTGGAAGCGAATACTTTCTCTACCAATAGAGAGAACAATTTCAGAACCCTGGCCTATCATCAACATACAGGCATACTCCAACACCAGCTCAGCCACCAGCATCAGCATCATCATTGGAGAGAAGTAGAGAGCATGGAAGCTCATGCCAGGATGGAGAGGCCAAGGCAGAGACATCAGTTGGGCTGAAGCAGTGGGTTTCCTGTTCCTGGTCACCACCATTGCAAAATTCAAATGCAAAGAAAGATGTATCAAGGTCTTTGGAGATAACCAAGGCATTGTGGAGGGCTGGTAGATGGGAAGGAGCAGGAATAAATGCATCAATGAAATATTCAAGCTTGTCCACAAAGTGTGTGACCAACACAAGCTCACAGTGCACACTTGCTATGTACCAAGCAAGTTTAACCCAGCAGACGACCTATTCAGGGGATGGTACCCACTGAAAGCTCAATTCCTACCAGCAATACTCATCCCCCCATCCATCACAACCTTCATGAAAAACTTTGATGCATTGGGCAGGGCACATGGTGGCAGCAATGGAATCAAGTGAGAGCATCCTATAGACAAAAACCAAAGAATGGCTGTCCCAACAAGAGAGTGCCCTGAAGATGTCCACCAAAACCAGGCTGACAAATGGCATCTTTATGCAGAGTGCTGGGCAAACCAGTGAGCCACAAGGAGGAAACTCGAGTTCAAAGCACCAAACCAAAAAACAAAAGCCAATGCCTTACCCTAAAGGTTTGACACCAGCATCATCACCTCTGCACCTGCATGTAATGGCTCAAGAGAGGCTTCATTTATGGGTACCTCTCAGCATACCAGCAAACTCTGTGGCATGCAGCAGAGCGAGCACAGTCACAGAAGATGACGTGAAGAGAGTCTTTGTTGTCATGGATGCCACATGGGCTGAGTCCACTAAAGAGACATATGGAACAGGTTTACTCCTATATCACGTGTTCTTTGATTTCTGAAATGTACCAGAAGAGTCCAGAGCACTGGCTACTCACACCTTGCTGAAGGCCTTTATAGCTGCCACCATAGGAGTGTACTCAAAATCCACCATAGAAAACTTCTTGGGTGGAATCAGAGCATGGCACCTTCTATATAATGTCAAGTAGAGAGTCAATGACTCCTAGATGCAAACTCTGCTGAAAGCAGCTGACAGATTAGCACCACCATCTTCAAAGAGGAAGAAAAGGTGCCCTTGCATGCCAAGCTTTCTAGAAGCCATTCACAAGCAGCTAAAACTTGACTCTTCAAACCCAGACCTGCTGGAGACAGCAGAGTTTGCATGCACCACTACATGTTTTTACAGTGCTGCATGCTTAGGAGAGTTTACAGTGCTGACTCTAACATCATTTGACCTTCTCATACATGTAAAGCCCTCAGATGTCTTGAACTCAACAGACTGGTCAGGGCTCACAACCACAGCCTTTGTCCTCCCCAGAAACAAGTCAGCTGCACATGGCAAAAGGGTATCCTGGGCTGCACAAAGTGGGCTATCAGATCCAAAAGAAGCCCTAGCAAAACACTTTAGGGTGAATGATTTGCCACTAGAAGGCCCTCTATTTGCATACAAAAACAAACAGGGAAGACCAGTCCTCTAACCAGAAAGAAATTTCTGGAAGTTCTCACCAGAGCAGCCAAAGCAGCCAACCTGGAGCCTCTACAAGGCCACAGCATCCACATTGGAGCCACATTGGAGCCACATTGGAGTATTTGATGAGAGGCATACCCTTCAAGGCTATAAAAGCCATCAGTCGCTGGACCAGCAATGCATTCTATGGTTATCTTTCCACAAACAAACAAATTCTTGCTCCTTACAAGCCATGCCCTCCTTGCACAAGTCAATCCTGAGGTTAACACTTGCTTTTTGAAGGTAGCAAGTCACTATCCTGGGTGAGTTCCACAATTCTGCAGTCCACTGAGGAGCCACACTAGATCATCAGGGGGATCACAACGGTCACCCATGCAATGCATCGTGGACTCCTAAATCTTAATCAGAGGAATTGCATACTTACTCCCTTGCTTCATAGGCTAGCTGTCTTGAAAAACCTTCTCGTTCTGTCACAAGGGTTTGGAGCCCTCCATCATTAAAGGGTCTCACTCATTCCCTGTTAATCATCATATCAGCTTTATTGTTAATTATTGAATCACTATTACTGTCATATATATAATGAAATACAACCAGATCAGAGTAACAAATACTACTTAAGACTTTTGAGAAAACTTTATCTACCACAGACTGAAGTTGCACTAGGCTGCGGTGAAGGCTGCGGTGGCTGGTGGTTGCAGAGAGAAAAGGGATTGTCTTGTGGCTGCACTGCCACTTCATTTAACACTGTCCACCTCTTGTTCCTCATGGCAGTCAGGCCAACCCATTGCCACTCTGGCACTGCCACATTGTGGGTCACTAACAACACTCTACTGTAGACCTCACAATTGCCATGCATTGCAGCAGCCCATCCATATTGATTTTTGTGGATAAGAAACGGGCTATTGAATAGCTCTTGATACTATTCTAGATTAATAGGGATGGGCCGCTGCAGTGCATGGCAATACCAAGGTCTACAGTAGAGTTTCGTCAATGACTGTTTATAAAATTGAATAGTCAAAAAGAGACCAATAGCACAATTACTAAACCAGAAAAAGAAATTTTAACTACTATTTATATGAAACTTGAGCTCAAATTTAAATGAGTTGAGCTTTTGTGTAACAATCTACGAGTTGAGTTCAGTTTCTTAGTGTTCCAAGTGTGTATGACCCAATTCTATAGCAAGAATGGCAACTACACAAGCATAGGAACTGGTAAAGGATAAAGACTAAAGAGTTACTATAACAAGTGTGACCAAATCATAGGCTGTAATAGCCTACTCTGTTACATACCCTCCTTTGAGATTAGATACCAATCTGAAAGAAGAAAAAAAAGTTTCCTACAGTGGTGCTCACTCTAGTAATGTACTCCTTCATTGCTAAGGCTCCTTCATCATCTATTGTGTCTGCTCACCTAGTCAGGTTGTCCATCAAAGGTGTGAGGCACATATAAAACAAAATAGAGCTGATGAACGATGTCAAAGAATGACATGGTGAAGATGGATAGAGGTCAGATTCATCAGAAAATGAGTATAAAGTCAAATCAATTATGCAAACTGTGCAGATGCACATAGAAAAGGTACCAAGCTAAACACCACAGCAATTCCTGGGACAATAACTAAGAGATAGACTAGATGGTTGATAAGGGCAGGAAGTGACCATAAATGTGTCACAGAAATGGTCTAGAAAAATCCTAAGACAGAGGTTCTCCATGAGAATAAGGAGGAAGGAAGTAATGGACAAAGATGCTGACATTGAGCAAGAACTATGGACTGAAATAGTATAAACTAGATACTGTTGGAAAGGGCATGTTGAGGCACATCTAATGCCATAGAAATTGAGCCAAACAGTTCCATGGATTGCAAGATATCTGCAAAATAGTAAAAATACCACAACTAACAACTTTGAGCTAGCACCATGGTCTGGATTGGGTCAACCATAGAGGCATTGGGAGGAGTGAAGCAATGCGCTTACAATGGCACTAGAATCAAGGGAATTGGCGCAGTGGATTGTGAGATATAGGCAATTTTGTAAAATATTGACAATCCAGAGATGAAGAAGGAGGGAGTGAAAGTTGAGGGCCATCCAAATATCAAAAGGATCCTGAACATGAGAAGATTACAATGGTAAAGGAGATGGGGCAAACTGTGGCCTTGCTCCCAAGATATGACCCAATCTTCATGCCAGCTCATTATCTCTCATCCACAAACACCTCCAACTCTTATCCACACCTCTCCTAATCCTGCAACCAAGAAGGAACACTGATAGAAGGTCCAAAGCATTCCAAAAGTCCAGCAAAGAGTTCAGAAGTCAAAAAATAAGCAGTGTTATAGCTAAGTCTCTGCTATAGTCCAGTGATAGTGTGTGACAAAGCCACTGGAGCTGGATACACAAAAAAGTGTAACAATGTACAGGTTGAGTTCAGTTCCTTAGTGTCCCAAGTGCGTGTGACCCAATTCTATAGCAAGAATGGTGACTACACAAGTGTAGGGACTAGCAAAGAATAAAGACTAAAGAGTTACTATAACAAGTGTGACCAAATTATAGGCTGCGACAACCTACTCTGTTACATTTTGAATGAGTTTGTGTAGTGGAATGTCTTCCAACAGTTTGAAGAGAGAGGTTTTTCAATGATTGAGGAAGTTGATTGATCATATACATTAGTGTTTATCAACATAAATCTAAGAATTGGATAGCATGATATGTGTAAGGGCAACCTCTGGAGGCTGTGGCTTAGTCACACAGCTAGCAAAGGGAGATCCAAAGTGTATTAGAGTATATACTGACAATATCATAATAACTACTCACCTGGCAGAGGGAGATCAAAAGAGAACAAGTCTAGGAATTCCCTATGCCAGGTTGGATGCTTCTGGGGCCTCTGAAGCATGGAAAACAACTGTACAGTACAACAAAATCTTAAAAACTCTAAAATTGCCTAAATAAACAACTGTATAAACAAGGCAGGAAAGCTCTGGACTTTGAAAGTCAGAAAAACAAACTCTGGCTTATATAAGCAGTCTGAAAGTGGTGCTGAAAAGTCCACACTTGTCTGAATGATAGCTAAAGAACCAGAGCACCTCAAAGGCTGAGAGTAGTACTAACAGATAGTGTTAAGAGAATAGAAACAGCAAAATGAGAGAATGATAGAAGAAATAAGGAACTAAATAAAAGGAGAGTGAAGGAATAGGGAGTGAAAGAAGGAAGAAATGAGAAGTCCCCTGACAATATGTATTGAGAAGTAGACAAATAAAATATAGAGACTTAACTTCAAAGCCTTCAATTTTCATTATTGTCTCTGTAGGCATAGAAGATATTGACATCAATATGACTTCTATACAGAAACAGATGTATCTCTCTGCAATTGTGGCTTCATATTTATACTTGTAAACAGAAATAGTTTGAGTACTACAACAAACTATCCTAAAAGTGAGAAATGAATATGCTTCTTGTAGGTATTTTTTGGTGTTATATAAGCACAAGATATAATTTATATCCAAGATGATTAATTAAAGTTTTCAGTTTTTAATAGCTCTCTAATTATTTATTTCAATATATTAAATGTATTAGTTAATGTAGATAAGAGACTAAAATCATAACAGTTGACTCTTTAAATATGCATAAATAAAAGGAGTTATAGTTTGACAACTCTCATGTACAATTTTTATTCAATGACACTTAGCATCATAGCAGATTGACAACTAGGTATAAAATGCTAAAAGAAAGCAAATTGATAAACTCAATCAATACATCAAAATGCAAGACAGATTGATCAAACAATAAACTATTATAGAACCAATAGCTTATATAAACTACTGCTGGAGCATTAGCTTACATAAACCATTGCTGGAGCAACAGCTTACATAAACTATTGATGGAGTATTAGCTTATGAGCTACGATTCGTGCCTTCAGCACAAATTTTGTAGCTCGTTGGGGGCTTCGCCCCCAAACCCCCCCAACTAAGCCTCCACCCT
>QGOA01000704.1:0-18705 GCA_003313075.1 Termitomyces sp. MG16
TGACAATGCTTTGGACATCCCGGGCTCCGTTCCCCATGAGGCGCCTGCGCCACTTCTTGCTAATTATGGCCTTGTGAACGAGATGGTTTATGCGATTGACATAGACGTCAGTAATTTCTCACACTTGAAGGCTTTTTCGACTCATGGTTTTTCTAGATGTTCCTCTTCTTCAATGCTCAGGAACGCACAATACGACACTTCAAGGATCTTCTTCTGAGCACAGGCTGGAAAATCAAGGAGGTTCATCGTCAGAAAGGTGACGACACCTACCTTCAGACAATTGAGGCGGTTCCTATTGTTGTTCCGACGTCATAAAATGCTGTGTCCATAAAAATCCGCTTATTCTGGCCAATCATTTTCTAGTAGCTAGAGATGGAGTATCTAGCATCATTTGAATAACATCGAAATCGATTGGAGGAATGTACCAATCATGATATGCGCCACATTTAAGCCTTAGCCCTTTCCTCTTGGCCCGCCTTTTGTACAGCCGCTAGGACGAGTGCATACACATCCTTACCAGCAGCCACTACACCAAAGTTCTCGCCCAACGTCCTTCCAAGGCCAAAATCGAGCGGTTGTCCACGAGAATCCGTGACTATACCTCCAGCTTCCTCGACTAGGATCTGACCTGGGGCATGATCCTATATAATACGAGAACTGAGTTGACACGATATGAATGGGAAAGGTTGAGAGGAACGCACCCAGATCTTTTCGCGGTACCCGACACCTGTTGGCATCCGAAGGTATGCGGCGCCTTCACCACGCGCAAGGCAGCCGTATTTTGCTTGACTGTCCATGCGGATGGGACTCCGGGTAATGTTGAGAAGAGACGCTACGCGATCGTTGAAAGAGTGTGATGAATGTGCGGCTTCGACTGATTCAAGGAAGTTGACGTCCGTCGCGGGGATGCTTGGGATTCTCAAAGGGTGGGAGTTGCCTCCTTCTAATGTGATCTGTAGATGATGCTTCGTTGGAAGTCTAGAGAGAGATGAGTGATCTGGCGTACTTGTTCTGCACCTTGACCTTTGACGGCGACGAAGATGACGCCACGGCCTAGGTCTGGCTGCAAGGAATCGAAGGGGAGATTGGGGCAGCCGATAACACCGACTTGGACATGCGCGTCGACAATGAGGGAGAGGCATACGGCGTATTGTTCCCCGCGTAAGAAACCTTTGGTACCGTCGATTGGGTCAATCGTCCACATGCCTGTATCATGCGGGTATCGATGTTGAGAATACATATTGAAGATAATCTAGGCGCAATATACATACGTCCTGTACGTCCACCGGCGTGGTTTCCACGATCAATGGCATCTAGAAGCTGCTCGGTCGTCTGTTGTTGCCCGGGCCCCATGCCCCACTCAGGGTCGTCTCCTGGACCAAGCTCGTCTACAAGAGCCTCGTTAGCGAGTTCGATAATCCGATCTCGTAATCCGTGGCCGGATTCTTCGCGTAATTCATTGGCATCTTCTTCACCGACTATGGTATCTACAGGAAACGCGCGGTGCAGGATCGTACTGATTACTGCCTGTGCTGCATAATCTCCGACTGGAAAGGGTTCAATGTTAAATTCACAGATCAACGAACAATAAGTGCTATCCAACCAGTTACTGGTGATTTATCACCCTTGGTAAGGGTCTCGTTCTTGACGAGTTTGTTGAAAACGGCAGAGGTGAGTTGGCAAGCCCGTCGGACGGCCGCCACGGCTACTTGCTTCTCTGTGGCGTAAGGAAGGGACATGGAGTAGTATCGACGAACAATGTGACGCAAAACTGGTCGGACGAATCCATAGTACATCCGAGTCGCGGCGTTTTCGGCGAAATTTATTCGGGCACGTGCTATATATTGAGATCAAAATTGATAGCTATTCTGTCAAGACCTTAAATCTCTAAAGCTCAAGAGTATCTCATTAAAAACGGGGGCGCGATCAATCGTACAAAAAGACAAAACATCTAACTGCTCATGTCACTTACACATTCCCAGACCCCCTTCAAATTCTCTTTCCATAATGTCACCTTTCCATCCCCACAACTCACCGCCAACAAGTTTCCAGCGAGACTCCAAGACACACGCCAAACGACGTCAGGGAACTTTCCAGCAGGGAGAGGCACAGTAGATGTGGGCGACGTTATCGTAGATGATGGGTCCAGCGCAGTCTTAACCCACGGTGATGTCTGCGAGTCCTTCGTCCATATGAGGACGGTCTTGTCCTGGGAGGCAGTAGCAATATAACTCCTAGGAAGTCCGATATTCGGAGCCCAAGCGACATCCCGAACCCAGTCAGTGTGACCTTCCAGTGTTTCTTCCTCGACCCAAGATTGTGTGTCATCACGGTATCCCCAAATCCGAACGAGATTGTCGCAGCCAGCGCTGGCAAACCGTTTTACAGAAGAGAGGGATGCTGGCTGGGCGAGTTGATTGGGGAGAGATTGCGTTTGAGGGACAATGAGGGATCCAGGCTGGATGGCGGGCGCCCAGGATACAGCGTTGCATCCGATTGCGTGGCCGTTGAATATGTCAGCACCCCATGTGCCGTCGTCTACAGCGAGACTTTGAGCGCTGGCTGAAGCCTTATTGATGTCACATACTTTTAAACGTTAAAACAGAAAGTTTTCCATCCGAAGACGCGCAAGCTAAGATTGCGCCCAATTCATGGGGTGCCCATGACACTGAGTTCACTGTGCACATTATGTCAGCCACAAGTTGGCGAAATCAGGTCAGATACACACCTGAAGCAGTATGGAGAGTGTGTTCTTTGACCTTATTCCAACCACCTGTAGCTGATCCCTGACCTTGCTGCTCCTTCCATATCAAGACCTTTCCGTCGTAGGAGCACGACGCGAGGATATGGCCGAACTTGGGATGTGCCCATGCAACCTGCCAGACGGGACCTGTATGCCTTTACAAAGCGTGAAAAACGCCAAAATCCTGTAAACACGTAACTGACCCCTTAAGAGTGTGCCCACTGCCCGAGCGTTGTGCCTCGCCGTCAATCACATCAAAGACCTTCACAGTGCGATCAGAAGAGCACGTCGCGAGACGCTTGCCGTAGTAATCTAGCTGAGCATCGTGCTGGAGTTATACGTGGTCACCAGATGAATGGGTGACTCCTTGAACTGAGACGTACTATCATGTCTTCGTGGGCGGTTTCAATCGGGACCGACTCGGTCGCGGTCGCGGTCGCCTTCAGTAGAACGATTCATCGGAGTTGGTAGGCATTCTGGCACGACATTACGCACCATATCGTTTGCTACTTGTCGGACGAGGTATACTATAAATGTAAATGCCGAGTTATTCAACGTCTTGTACGTGGCTTCTGCACGTGGCTCTGCAATAATTTACGTAAGGACAGATGGTCACGGCCACGGTCACACTGAGATAAGTCGAGCCAGCAACATCATCTATGTACTTATTCTAGAACTAGGGTATACTACTTGTCTACTTTTTAGATGCAGGCAGGGTTTTGCGATAAGCTTCCTCGAGCTCTTTTTGAAGATTAGGGAGGACAGGCATGTGGTGCTGGATCAAAACAATATTAGAACAATGTCGATACAGTAAAAGCTCCAACTCACTTTATACTCCATGCTGAATTCGCCTTTTCCTTGTGTGGCACCACGAAGCTGGTTGGAGTATCCGAACATATCGTTTAACGCAACTTCGGCGATAGCAGTGAATTCGTCATCGCGGACTTCACTGTCGACAATTGTGCCTCTGCGAGTGTTTAAGCTTCCAATGACCGCACTTTGGAATTCAACGGGCGCGATAACTTCGACTGTCATGATGGGTTCAAGAATGACAGGGCCGGCAGATTTGTACGCCTCACGGAAGGCACCAATAGTAGCCAACCTGAAAGCCAGTTCGGACGAATCAACGGCATGGAAAGCACCGTCCTTAAGAACGAAACGGCAACCCGTAATAATATTTCCGGAAAGGCTACCTTTCTCCAACGCTTCATGGAAACCCTTTTCACTCTTGAGAAATGGTGTAATCAATGCAAATGATTTGCACCCACCTTTTCAACAGCAGGTATAAAGTTGGTCGGAATGGTACCACCCATGACGACGTTCTCGAACTCGACGTCTTTGCCCGTCTCCGGATCACGCTCCATAGGTTCAATGTAACCCATGACCTTGGCGAATTGACCTGCACCACCAGTTTGCTTCTTATGGGTGTAAGTAAATTCCGAGCGCTGAGTAATAGTCTCGCGGAAAGCAACACGTGGCTTGCCAGTAGTACAATCCACATTATACTCGCGGCGCATTCGCTCGACGTAGATCTCGAGATGCAGCTCGCCCATTCCAGAGATGATGGTCTGATCAAGAAACTCAGTCAGGGAAAATTCGGGACGTCAAAACCGACGGGATTTCACCTCTTTGCTTTCCCTGTCCATGTGGACACGGAAGGTGGGATCCTCCTTCTGGAAGCGGTTGAGTGCACGAGAAAAATTGGGTGTTTCAATACCATTGGCTTTAATGGCAAGTGAGATGACAGGTTCTGGGACGAACATAGAAGTCTAACAAGGAATCGATATAAAACGCAGTAAGTATCAGTGGTGGAGCAACAAACCATGGAATAACTCGTGGTACCATCCGTGAAGGTGTCTCCGGATGAGCACTCAACACCAAACATGGCACAAATTTCTCCCGGCCCAATAGAATCGACGTCCTGTCATAAAATCAGTCTAGGAAACGCGAGGGGCTAAGGTCAGTACAGACCTCCATTTCATTACTGTGCATGCGGACTAGGCGAGGTACCTTGACTTTTTTTCCAGTCCGCGCATTATAGATAGTATTAGCTTTCTTCAAAGTGCCTTGATAAACTCGCATATACGTCAACTGGCCAAACCTTCCCTCCTCAAGCTTAAAAGCCAGGCCGACCAAAGGTGCATCGGCGGCAGGAACGAGAGGAACCTGAGGGGCCGTTGGCGGCTGGTCAGTGTCATGGGCGAGTACCTCAGTCTCCGAAGGGTTGGGCAAATAGTCACAGACACCGTCGAGAAGAGCCTGAACACCAGTGTTTTTGATCGCAGATCCCATAAAGACGGGCGAAAATCT
This sequence comes from Termitomyces sp. MG16, assembly GCA_003313075.1. Taxonomy (NCBI): domain Eukaryota; kingdom Fungi; phylum Basidiomycota; class Agaricomycetes; order Agaricales; family Lyophyllaceae; genus Termitomyces; species Termitomyces sp. MG16. Next base: position 5,054 of record QGOA01000704.1, read on the forward strand.
GAGACCAATAGTCGAACGCCTTATCGCTGCTGCAATTTGAGCATTATTAGGTTGCTCATCGTTGATCAAAAGATCGCCAATTTCCTCATCGACTTCAGCAAGCTGTTCAACAAGTTCAATGCGCTTTTCCTTGGCCAGCTCCACCACTGATTCTGGAATATCCTTGGACACGATGACAGTCGAACTGGGGAGAGTTGGACAAGGCTCAAGACTTGATAAATAGTCACATACCCCTTTATACCTTCATTGTAGATAGCCCTCCAGTGTACGAGATCGACAACACCCTTGAATTCATCTTCGACGCCGATTGGTACATGGACTGCAGCGGCAGGCATACGAAGTTTTGTCCGGATCTGAGTGATGATTCTCCAAGGATTGGCGCCAGGCCTACGCAATTACTCAATGACGTCGCGCTCAATGTCTGATAGCACGCACCTGTCCATCTTATTCACAAATGAGATCCTGGGAACGTTATAGCGGCGCATTTGCCTATCTACAGTCGATGTCTGACTCTGAACACCAGCAACCGCACAAAGAACCAGCACTGCACCGTCCAGGACACGCAGAGCTCGCTCAACTTCGATCGTAAAGTCCACATGTCCTGAGAGGCCTTTAGACGAGCGTGATGTCACCGCGAATGATAACACACCTGGCGTGTCAATGATATTGACTGAATATTTCTGCGTTGTACCATTTTCTGCGTTCGTTGCCTCCCAATCACAGAATGTGGCTGCACTTTGAATTGTGATGCCCTTTTCTCGTTCAAGATCCATACTATCCATTTTGGCTCCTACATTATCGCGTCCTCGGACCTGCATTCGCAGTTTTATTCAGCGCCTTGAACTCGAAGTTAGCAAACACCTGTGGCTGAGGAAATTCACGAATCCAATGACAGCAGGTAAGAACCTGAGCAGACTGTCGTGTCCCGCGAACTGTGTCCATCTAGTCACAGGTGTTCCAATGGATATTGCGAACCTCATGAATGTCCCGAATGCGACCAGTGTAGAATAATATCCGTTCCGTCAACGTAGTCTTACCAGAATCTATGTGGGCAGAAATCCCAATGTTTCGTTGTAACAACAGTCGATTTGTGTCCTTGTCAGTCAACTTGTGAGCAACCATCACCACAGGTGCTTCAGCACTAGCTTGCTCCTCCACGTCTAATTCTGGTTTTGGTTTGAGTGCCGCAGCCGTGGACGCGTTCCTAGCAAAGGACCATTTGGGAAGACATCGAGAGCTACAAAAGATGGGCCTCTTGATGAGGAAACTCGACACTGCCTTGGCCAGCATCATCCGTGCCAGAGAAGACAACCTCGAATCCAAATTTTCGGGCCGATCAAAAACTGTCAGGAATTCGTTACTGTCACTTGATTATCTATTATCTTGTCACTCTGCTGATCACTCCCTTTTTGCAGTCAAACCCCTTATAACCGATGGCCTCCGTAGAAGCCAAAAGGTATCGGTTTTCAGGGGGTATCGGGTATGAGGGGCTGCTATAGTGTTCGCCGGAGGCTTGTTTTCAATCAAAAAAAGCTATATACATTTTTTTGGTAGTACCGCTGTAAACGCCCATAGACAACGCTCTGATAGTCAGCCTCTACAGTTATTTCAGGGGTATGGACTTGGGTGATATTAGTGCTATACCACACATCCCCATAGGCTATATACATTATGTGAATACTATTTATGGACTTTGGTGAAATACTTCTTAAGAGTTAAAGGGACTGGAATTCCTCAAGGAGTGTTTGATGCCCAAAGTTTGCAAGCATACCTTCCAACTGTTGAGCATATGGCTAGTTCATATCAGACACAGATTTGAGGATAGTTGAGGCTGCATTACCTGATGTGATAGTTTCCCTCCAATCACTTCATTGGTATTGACAGCATCACTACCCTTCCTTTCTTTGTTCTGTTCTGCCTTGCAATGATCAACAACTGCCAAAAAGATATCCAACATGATCTCCTCCTTAGTTCTATTTTCATACATTTTGTCCTTGTTAATAGGGTTCAGTAATTCATTAGTATCCATCTAATTATTGTGCTGAAGAACTCCAAGTTTTTCAAAGGTGAGACAAGGTTTTTTATTGATTATCAGACTTAGGCCATTGCACAAACAACTGTATTTTCTATATACCTGTTGGTTATTGGTTTGACCGAGGCAGTCTATTAGGGTCAGCTTGGATGTGATCACATGATCTCAGTATTAACTTTGCATTGACGTGTATTGTAGCCTCAGTTGCTCTCTCTCATCATAGACAGGCTCTGAGGCTGTAAGTACATGTTTTTTTCATTCATTGATTAGTACATATCTGATAGCTTGTGACTTAGCTACTTCATGCTGTCCTTAGGTATAAATACAGTTGCTCTCTCTCATCATAGACAGGCTCTGAGGCTCTACTTCATGCTGTTCTTAGTTCCAGGCTGTCAGATATGTCCAACAGGTTATGGGCATCCTTTTTAGGATTACTGGCACTTTATGAACAGCAAGAGACTACTCTTACATGATTTCTGATCACATACATTCAGTCTTTCCCATCCTTTCTGCATTAATTTGGTTCGATTTTTGGGTCAGCACAATGACTAATCCTTTTCGACATCGTCATGCCTCCAGGGCTGCTTCATTGTCTTCCAGCACTTTTCAGGGATCCTCTGCCACGGGTTCTACCTCTTAGTCGACTTTTACTCAGCATTTGCCACCGCATATGTCCACCTTTCCACCTGATTCATCAAACACTCTGGTTTCTGATTCGAATACAGACATTCTAAAATGTTTTTAGTCTTTCATTCCTTGTGCTTTGTCTACTTTACTTAATCCTTCTTCTCAACCATCTCCAGCTACGCCTACACTGGCACCCCAAGTTTTTCCTTCTCATCCTGTACATGCTCCTACACTGGTTTGTTTACCGAATTCTCCTCCACTTCCTTCTCATACTGCTCAAGTTTTTCACACTCCTTCTTGTCCTTCTTGTCCTGTTTCTGTAGTCATGAATAATTTGCCTAATGCAACTTTTACTCCTCCCTCCCCAGCTCCAGTTTATCATCAACCACCTTCTGTTTTTATTAATCCTTCTATTCCACCTGTGAGAGCTTGTCCTGTTCATGTCCCACTTTCTCATCCTCTTTCTGCTTTTCTCAATACTACACCTCGACCAATTGCAACTCTGGTCCAACCACCTCCACTGGTTCCTGCTCATGTTCAACATCCTCCTCCTCTGGATCGTAATCAGGTTCCACAAGGCCCACCTCTTTTTCATCCTCAACATCCTGCCAATCATCAGACTCCTGTACCTACACTGCAACATGCACTGCACTTGCCTCCACAGCCTTATTTTCCGCAGGCTCTTTTTGTACCCCCTGCTGATCAACCTGCTCAACATTTTATGGGGATGGGTGAACATACTTTACCACCATATCTCATTGATCCCTTTCCACCAGTGGCTCAGCCGGATTATTGTTATGCTTATACTCCTCAGCAAGTTACACACAATCCTGTGCATACACCTGCTCATACAGATTCCAAATTACCCCCTCTTACCACTATTCTTTGATTTACTTCGGCAGCTGACTGGGGCCTCTGGATCAATCTAGTCATGGCTCTGATCAATCATATGGGTCTGAATGGGCATGTATGTCCCTTACCAATACCTGGAGCACTGTATAATCTAATGTGTTGTCTGGCAGTTCCACCTCTATATTCACCTCACCTTACAAGGAATGATTTGTTGGTTTATGAGATGTTTTGGAGGAATGATAACATTTGCTCTTACATTATATCTGGATGACTATCCACTGAGATCTTTAATTGACTTCCTCCTGCTTGCACTGGTCCATATAATTTTCTGACATGTACGGCTTGTGATCTTTTCAATTTTCTCAGGAAATGTTTCAGTGTTGGCAGTGCAGCTTCTGCTCAATGTGTTAAGGATTTGGTGTTCAGATTGTCCTGTGCTCTGAATGCCATACCCGCATATGTTCAGTCTTGGAGAATAGCCATCAATCAACTCACTACAACTGCCTGGGATTTTACTCAGTATGAGAAAATACAACACTTCATGGATGGTATTCCAGATCACAGGGCATACAATGTTCTACATGAAGAAATACAACATTCTTGGGATAATAATCTGGATGGTACCTTTGATTTTTTCATCCTTGCCAATACAATACTGGAAATTGATATCGATGTTCAATGCCATCAGGCAGTCTCTCATCCTCAACCAAAAGCTCAGAATTCTCAACACCCTTCATCCAATACACAATCGTTGTCATCACCATCTTCACAACATCATGATTCCTCAAATGATCTTAAATGTGGTACAACAAATGATGGGTCTAAGGATATACCAATTGGCCAAGGGCTAATGTAGCGGTTGCAGAGGAATCAATGTTGGACTCGGCTACAGAATCTATTACAGCAACAACAGCTTTTGTTATTAACAGTCCAGATAATCCTGTACTCGCTACCATTATCGAGGATGAGGAAAATGATATTGATTTCCATCTTTATGACATTACTGAGGTTGCTGATGAAGTTTCATCTTTTTATGCCTTTATGAACTCAATGCCCTCATTGGCATTTGTGAGTATTATGGGTCAATTCAATGCTATTCTCGATTCTGGTTGCACTACACATATTATAAAAGATTGACAATTTTTCTGGACCTATCATCCTGATTAAGCGGTTCCAGTTGGTACTGCAAACTGTGGCACTCTAGCTATGCTGGCTTGTAGAGAGGTCAAGTTTTGCACTCAAATCAATAGCAAGGACAGAATATTAGTTCTGAAGAATTGTCTACATGCTCCAGATGTACCCATCAATTTGCTCTCTGTTGGTTCAATGGTAGAGAATGATATGAAGATTATTTTTGTGAAGGATGCAACAACACTGATTTTTCCGACAACTTCAAAAAGACTTGGAGGAGAATCAATTCAGGCATCAGTTTATAAGAAGTTATCTTTCCTCTATTGTGATTTTTTACTGCCAGGACAGCAACCTGAAGTGTCATTCCAAGGTCTAAAGGATTCAATGACTTTGTTTTCAAAAATTTCCATTATGCCAACTTTGTGGCATTGCAGGATGGGACACCCTGCAAAGGATACAACAAAAGCAGTTCTTACAAAGGATTATGTTAAAGGCATAGAATATATGGGAATAAACAGTGCATTTCTTGTATCATTGGAAAGCAATCTGCTCAACCATTTGACCATCATGAACATCGAGCAGAACATGTTTGCACCCTGATACACATGGACTTGTGTGGACCATTTCCAACATGTTTTTTGAATAGGAATACCATGCATTTTCATACTATTTTGGATGACTATTCAAATTTTGGGAGTACAGCGTCATTATCAAAGAGGAATATGGCATTGAGATACTTTAAGAGAGTACAGGCAGAGTGGGAATTGAAGTCTGGGAATAAGGTGAAAGTGGTTTGTTGTGATGGTGTGAAAGAATTTGTGGAAGGGAAGCTGAAGGATCATTTGGAGGAAAAAGGAATCTCTCTTTAATCCACGATGCCATATGCACATCAACAAAATGAGAAGGTGGAGCGTTATATTTGGACTATTGAAAATACTGCCCAAACACTTATGGCTGAATCAGGTTTACCCATTTTATTTCTTGGAGATGCGATATTGACGGCTCAATATCTTCGAAACCAACTACTGACTTCAACTTTTACAGGTCTTACAACTCTGTTTGAAGTTTTGAAAGGATATAAACCTGACTTGTTCCATCTTTGGGTCTGGGGTTGCCAATGTTTTGTTTTATATCCAAAGGAGACATGTCAGAAAGGGGATACTAAGAGATTTGAAGCTATATTTGTGGGCTATGAAGAGGGCCGTTTAGGGTGGAAGATTAGGGATTTGAATAAAAAGTATTATTTCTCATGGGACATGGTGTTTAACAAAAATGTGAGGGGAAGATTGAAAACACATACCATCAGGACACACTCGTCATCTTTGGCTTCATCAATGTCACCAGATACTTTATCAGCTATACAATCAGAATCTTATGCTCCAAGGAAAGAATTGGGTGGAGATGATTCAACATATAAAGAACTGACTAGGTTTCAAAGACAGGGTGTGCATATAGCTGCAGGTCAGACATATTGGGAAGAGGTTTTGAAGCAAAATGAGAGACTTATGAATCTCTGGGCAAATCGTAAAGCCAGATTGGAACCGCATCAGAGTTTGCCTGCTATTCTTGATATAGCATCATTGTTGGTGACCATGTCTTTCAGATTCGATATAGAAGATCTTACACACCTTGAAGATTCAGCCATTTTTGACTTCAAAGCTTATATGACTCATGGGTCTGACCCATTACTATTTTGTACACCAAGAGAGTATGATCTTACTAAAGTGCCAGAAAGTTATCAGGAAGCGATGAGACAAAAAGATAAGGATGTTTGAATAATGGCTATGAAAAAGGAGGTACAGAGTTTGAAGGATCAAGGAGTGTTTATACTGGCATTGCTACTATATAGAAAGAAAGCACTGGGCATTTGATGGATCTTTGCATACAAATACAACTCAGATGAATTGATTATTCAAGGGAAGGAAAAGACACACTTGGTGGCACAGGGATTTAGTCAGTGACCAGAGAATTATGGATCAACTTACACTCCGGTGGCAAAGATGGTGAGTATCCGAATTTTTCTTGCATATGTGGCTATACATGATCTTGAGATTTTTTCATTTGATGTCAAAACCACTTTCTTAAATGCACCACTTACCCATGAACTATACTGCAAACAAATTCTGGGCTTTCCAGATGAAGATTCTACAAAAGTTAATAGGCTTCTTTACACAATCTACAGCTTGAAACAAGCATTGAGAGAATGATACACATTACTGAAGATGGTGTTAGAAAGTATAGGACTTGTCAGGTGCAAAGTGGATTATGCGGTGTTCTTTGGACAATTCTCTTATCCACCACATGAAACAATTCTACCATTGGACAATGGGACGGATCTTTTCATAATTATATGCGTCCATGTAGATGATGGTTTGAACGTGATAAATTCAAAGCCATTGTATGACTGGATAATCACAGAGATGAACAAACACTTTATGTTTATTGATTCAGGCACATCTTCTTTGTACTTTGGATATTAGAATTGACAGAAACAGAACACAAAGAAAACTGTGGCTCTTGCAAACAAGTTACATATTGGATCTGCTGATGACTTATCATCTCTTGGATGCAACACCTCTATTGTTACCACTGACAAGTAACTTGGACAACTTGCCAATACCATCAGTAAATGCTTTACCTGACATTGGCAACAATGATATCAAAATTCATTATCAATGACTGGTTGGGTCAATATTATACCTCAGTCTTTGTACATATCCTGATCTCACTTTCACTGCGATGACTCTTGGCCAGTATAATGCATTGCCAACTCAGGCTCATCTCTTAGCTGCCAAGCATGTGTTGCGATACATCTTGAGGACACAAAATTATGCACTGGAATATAATTTTTCATATCTGACATCAGATACTTCATCACGATTATTGCTTCTGGCAGACTTTGGAGCAGTAGATGCCAATTGGGCATCAGATTCTACAATGCAGAAGAGGATTATGGGTTATGCATTCTTTATGTATTCGAGTCTCATTTCTTGGTCCTCAGTGAAACAACAAATAGTTGCCTTGTTGTCAATGAAAGCAGAGTACATGGCCTTATTACATGCCATGCATGAGGCACTATTGATCTGCTACTTACTCACGGCACTGGATTTACCAATTCCCAAACCATTCCTGATATTTTGTGATAACAAAAGTGCTTTGGACATAGCAAATTCTAACTCCATAATGTCTTAGTTGAAGCATATTGACATTTGCTATCATTTCATTTGCGAACACCTCAATACAGGATTATTTAAAACATTGTAAATATTGACATCAGAAATGATTGCTGACATTCTTACAAAACCATTGCCAAAAGATCTCCACAACAAATTCACATCTTCACTTGGTCTGGTTACTCGGCTATAATTTTCATGTGTTCACTTCTTAGCTGATGGGGTTGTGTTGACTGAGGTAGTCTATTAGGGTCAGCTTGGATGTGATCACATGATCTCAGTATTAACTTTGCATTGATGTGTATTGTAGCCTTAGTTGCTCTCTCTCATCATAGACAGGCTCTGAGGCTCTACTTCATGCTATCCTTAGTTTCAGGCTGTCAGATACATCCAACAGTTATCAGACTAAGTATATTGTTAGTCTAGTGTAGATTAGCAGAAAGAAGATATGGGAGGAATGAAGCATGAACTTTGAGATGTGATGTGTGCATGACTAAAGACAGCTGATATACGACTGCCACCTCTTGCATATTACTTTAAAGCAGTTACACACTTTGTGGATTTCTGAGCCTACTGTAAGTCAAAACATGGCCCAGAAAAAGTCATAGGAGAATGGAAACTGCTGCACCCATTTCTAATGTACTGTAATCTGCACAGTTTCAGACAACTGTTACAGATATTATCCTGTTTGAGTCAGTTATGCTACATGATCACATGATCAGGGTTGAAAACATGCTCAGATGACACATCATCTTCAGTTGTTCTCTGTCATAACAACAATACACTGAGGACGTAAGTGCTTCTCTCATTATATATTAGATTGTTTTTCTAATAACAAATAGTCTCTTGACTATTTTGTAGGTATAAATGAATAGTTGTTCTCTGTCATAACAACAATATATTGAGGATTCTCTCAACTATTTCATAGTTATACTATGGGTTCTTGAGTCTGGTTCAATAGGTTATGGGCTTCTCTCTCTAGGGTTGCCAGTACTTCGAGTTCCTGCTACAAGTCATTATATCTTCATCTTGGTGTCTCCACTCTCTTGTTTTAGGTCCTCGCCACTCTAGTCTATTGAGTCGTCCTTGTATTTGTTTGGGTTGCCAGTATGTCTGATCCTTTTACCCAGCATACCCAGTCAGGTCAGCCTGCTCCTGTGCTGGAGGATCTGTCGTGGTGGTCTTCTTCAATGAGTATCCCACCTCAATCTGAGTCTTTTTCTTGGGATTTGCCTTCACATTTATCAACCTCTTCTTCTGCTACAGTGTTTTCTAATTCCCCTCCTCATCCCTTTAAATGCATACATTACAATTGACTGTATATACCTTCCTCACTTGCCAATTCTTTTGTTACTCTTTCTTTTGATACACCAACTCCAGCTTTATCTGCTGTTTCCCCTCATTTTCTGAATACCTTGCATGTTCTTACACCTGTTTGTTCTAGTAGATCACAATTTCATGACTTTATGTTTGCCCCTTTTCTAAATCATCAACAATTGTTTCGTTCTTCATCTGCTCCTGCTCTGAATTTTCTATCTACTCATTCCACATCTCTTTCAAACCGTCTGGATATGGGTCCTCCTTTCCATTCCCAATTGCCTGTGAATGTTCCTTGCTTTACACCGCCTTCACCTGTTTCTTTATCTTGTCCTCCTTCTGCTTTTTTTTCTGTTTCTTCTCCTGTTCCATTCATTCCAGCTCCACAGGCATCTCCTTCTCAACCAGCTCCTGCAGGTGGACCCTCTATGCTATCTTTTACGTTTCCTTATTCATGGTACCCTTACCCTTGTTATTATCCTTCTTTTTCTTCTTTTCCTTCCTCTCTAGCTGTTACTCCACCTTCTTCTGTTCCTGTTTCTCCTCAACTTTCTTCTCCTTCTTCTCCTGAATACATTTTGGATTCTAAGCTTCTTCCTCTTTCTACTACTCCCTGTTTTAATTCTTCTGCAGATTGGGAGTTGTAGATCAACCCTGTAGTGGCTCTCATCGATCATATAAGTCTGAACAGTCATGTTTGCCCTATTCCTTCTCCAGGATCTTCTTATGATCCTACTTGCAAGGTCATCATCACTCCACCCCTCCTGCCCCACCTTACTCAAAATGCCTCTCAGGCATATGAAATTTTCTGGAAGAACGATAACATCTGCTTTTATATTATTTTGGGCAAGTTATCCACAGAGATCTTTAATTTTTTCCCCCTGGCTCGAGAGGGACCTCATAATTTTCTCATTTGCACTGTGCATGATCTTCTTGATTTCCTTTGGAAGCATTTTAGTGTTGGAAGTGCTGCTTTGGCTCAGTGCATCAAAGACTCAGTATCCAACCTTTATTGCACTTTCAACACCATCTCTTTCTATGTTTAGGCTTGGCATATTGCCATCAATTGGTTAGTGCAGACTGCATGGGACTTTACCCCATACAAGAGAATTCAGAAATTCATGGATGGTATTCCAGATCATCGTGCATTTACTTTCTTGCATAAAGAGGTTTGTTGTTCCTGGACAAACAATTCTGAGAGCACATTTGACTTCTTCTTATTGGCTGACACCATTCTTGATATCAATGTTGATGTTTCTTGACACCTTCAGTCATCTGTTCCCCATCATATCAAGACATCAACCTCTACAGCTTCTCGTTTCTCTGCAACACTTACTTCTCCCACTTAACAAACTGACATTACCGACCCTACTACTTCTCGGTGTGCTTCTACTTCTGAGGTTTCTTGGGACCCCACTGCTTGACCATGGACACATGTAGCAATCTCCAACTCTTTGAATAACAATTCCTCACTTACCATTCCCATTGTTTTCGAAAGTGTCGATACAAATGATGTATTACTTGTTGTACTTGATGACAACAACAATGACATGGCTTTTCATTTGTATGACTTACTCATTGAGTCAGCTATGCTGCTATTTCATGCATTTGTGAGCTTGACTAATCCTGTTGCACTGGCCTCCATTTCTTCCCAGTTCAATTTTATCCTTGATTCAGGTTGTACGACACACATTATTTGTGATAAGTGCTGTTTTTGGACTTACAATCAAGACTTTATGGTACTGGTTGGCACTGCTAACTGTGACAGGCTGAATACTCTTGCCCAAAGTGAAGTTTGTTTCTGTGTGGTTGTTGATGACAAACCAGTTGTTTTGATTCTGTCAGATTGCCTTCATGCTCCAGACGTCTCCATTAATCTCTTATTTGTTAGTTCTATGACCGAGCATGATCTGAAACTGTGTTACAAAAAGGAAGCAACAACTATATACTTTCCAGAATCCTCTTGTTTTCATGGCAAGTCTCTGCAAGCAACAGTTTTGAATTGCTTGTCTTTCCTTCATTGTGACTTCATCCTTCCTGAGATTTCTGGCACCACTTCATTCCCTGCAATAACTTCATCACCTCTGAATTTTTCCAAAATTCTGATTACCCCTGCTCTATAGCATCAGAGATTGGAACATCCTGCTAGAGACACTACGTGGGTCACTCTGACAAAAGGCTGTGTGAATGGGGTTGATTTTAAGGGATCTTTTCAAGATGATCACTGCATTCCATGTATTATTGGCAAACAACCTGCTAGATCCTACAACAATTTTCAATGTTGCGCATTTAATGTTTGTGAACTCATCCACATGGATTTGTGTGGTTCTTTTCTGACTCAGTTTGTGAATGGGCACTCATCTTATTTTCACTCAATTCTTGAAGATTGCTCAAACTATGGCAGTACTGCTTTATTGTTGAAGAAAGACTATACATACAAATACTTCAAGGATTTCCAAGCTTGTCTTGAACTCAAGTCAGGGAACAAGGTCCTGAATGTTTGTTGTGATGGCACAAAGGAATTTATTGAGGGTCAATTAAAAAACCATCTGAATGCCAAAGGAATTATGGTACAATCAACGGCGGTGTATGCCCATCAACAGAATGAGAAGGCAGAGAGGTATATTTGCACTTTGGAGGACATGGTGCAAACTCTCATGGCTGAGGCTGGCCTACCTATTTCCTTTTTAGGAAATGCTATTTTAATGGCACAATATTTGTGGAATTGTTTACCTACTTTGACATTATCTGATTTTACCACTCCATACAAGATCATTGAGGTCACAAACCTGATCTTTCATATCTTTAGGTGTGGAGTTGCCAGTGTTTTATCCTTTATCCAAAGAAAACACATCAGAAAGGGAATACCAGGCATTTTGAAGTGATTTTTGTTGGTTATAAAGAAAATCAAATCAGGTGGCACGTCTGAGACATGAATGGTCAATACTTCTTTTTCAGAGACGTGGTATTCAACAAAAATGTCAGAGGCAAACTACAGCCTACAAATGTGTTATCTACTGCACAAGTTTTATGATTACAGCCACCTGTTTCTCAAATAGACTTGCCTGATTCATGCTCAACAACATCACATTCTCTGCTACCTAAACAACTATCATGCAATGAGTCTCCACCTACACGACCATCCAGCCCAGTCTGAATAGATTCTTGTTTTTGTCAGAAAATTATAATGACTAATGCAGGTCAAGCCTTTTTTGAGGATATGCACAAGAAGAACAAATGCCTTGTTAAACTTTGTGCAGATTGTAAAGCATATCTTATGCTGCATCAAGGTCTTTTCACCATACTAGATCTCAACGCTTTTTAAGAATTAGTTCAATTTGCTACATCATTGATGGATGCTATTCATCTCAAAGATATAGCTATCAATGATTACCTCACACATGCACTTTTTGGATTTGATATCACTAAACTGAAATCCAACAAATCTTACAATCTCAATAAACCTCCTAATAATTATCATGAGACAATCAACCGGCCAGATGCTCCTGTCTGGTAAGCAGCAATGGAGAGAGAGATAGCTAGCCTTCATCAACAAAAAGTTTTCGCTTCTGCTGTCTTACCTCCCAGCTGTAAAGCTATAGAAGTCCAGTAGGTCTACGTGCATAAGTTCAATGCAGACAGGTCAATTATCAGAGAAATGGAAAAGGCTCAGTTAGTGGCACAGGGTTTCAGTCAAAGACCTGAGGATCATGGCATGACATATGTACTGGTTGCTAAGATGACTAGCATCAGAATCACTTTGGTGTATGTGGCTATGTATGATCTGGAACTTTTCACATTCAACGTCAAAACTGCATTTCTGAATGCCCCACTTTCACAGGAAATATATTGTAAGCAGATTCCTGGTTTTTCAAATGCTAAACTATCCCAAGTAAATTAGGTTCTATGTGCACTGTATAGTCTTAAACAAGCATCACATGAATGGTATGAGGTTATCAGAAAAGAACTTAAATCATATGGTCTTACCAGATGCAGAATTGATCATGCCATATTTTATAGTCGTTTTTTCACACTACCTGATGTCTCTATCCCTCCTCCAAAAAATGGTCAAGATCTCTTTATTATTATATGCCTTCATGTTAATGATGGATTAAATGCAATGAATTTGAAAGCATTATATGATTGGATCATTCAATATATGAAACAATGGTTTGAAGTCAAGGATTCTGGCATGACAGACTTGTGTCTTGGCATACATATTGATTGAGACTGTTTTCAAAAGAAATTGTGAATATCACAAAAAGGTTATGTCCTTGACCTTCTAACAACCTATTGACTACTTGATGCTATGCCTTTATCACTCCCAATCACAGGGAAAATTGAGGATTTGCCTGAACCTCCTTTGAATGCTTTACCTGAGATAGGCAATTGAAACAAAGTCAGATAAAAGCTTAGCCTTACGGTCACATGACAGAACCAGATCAGTATGCAATTCTAGTACTACGTATGACAGTAAAATTGGCTGCCTTATATAAGGCAGCTAGCTAATATGTACAGAA
>QGOA01000704.1:26831-39542 GCA_003313075.1 Termitomyces sp. MG16
AACAACTGTACAGTACAACAAAACCTTAAAAACTCGAAAATTGCCTACACAAACACTTGTACAAATAAGGGGCAAACTCTGGCAAACTCTGGCTTATATAAGCAGTCTGGAAGCGGTGCTGAGTGGGCCCCCACTTGTCTGAATGGTGGCTAAAGAACCAGAGCATCTCAAGGGCTGAGAGTGGTACTGACAGATAGTGTTGAAAGAATAGAAACAGTAAAATGAAATAATGTCAGAAGAAATAAGAGAATGAATGGAAGGAGAGTGAAGAGATAAGGAGTTAGAAAAGGAAGAAATGAGGAGTCCCCTGACAGGAGGCATGTTTTGGTGCCACCAGTTCCACCATTCCTCTAGATGTCTCTGATTGCCACTTCTCCATTTGCTTCAGCTCCATTTAGCACAATCCCATTCATAGATCCTTCTTTCCCCTTTTAGTGCTTCTCTGCATTCCATGCTTCTTTTCCTTTCCCCTTTCAGTCATGTCAAATTGGGCATTGTCAGATCTGATCTTGATCTAGATCATCACAAATTGATCCCATTTCGTCACTTCTGCCAGCTCCCATGCTTCCCCTCCCCATTACAGTGGTTGGACTATTGTTGAGTGGATAGCTTGAGCTGGTCCCTGCCCTTTGTTCTGTACTGTCTGTGTATTTATTGGGGTGTTTTTGGAGATATAATTTGTTGAGACTGCTACCAGGAGGCTTACAGTTTTCAGCCTTATGATTAAATGTTTATTTTGACTTCTGGTGCATGTTGTGTCCCTGACTGCTGGTACAGCATCGTATCACCATTCCTACCACTTCTATACCTTATGCACTTTACTCATGACGTACCAATAGTTACATCCTTGTATCAGGTACAACATGAATATCAGTCAATTACGCACATTGAACTGAGGTTACATCCTTGTATCAGGTACCAGTGTGATATAGGTTCTAACATTGAGTTTGAGAATGGGTTGGTTGAGGAATTTGATGAAGATTGCAAGTTTCCACCCAGCATACAACCAGGCTCAAAAGATGATGACTTCACCTACAGCATGGAAGACATTGATCAAGTCTCTGGAGTACTGGGGATACTATAAGAAAAAACAAAGAATAAGCCATTTGCAACAAGAAACACCTTCATCAGACTCTCATAGGACTTGGGTGACAAGACAGTGGGACTTGGAGAGGGCAAGACAGATAAATATCTACAAGCAATCAGTGATTGGGCTACTTCCCCAACACATGTCCTGCAAGAGGTACAGAGGCTGTATGGCAAGCTCCTACATGCCTCTCTTGTCTTTCCTACAGGAAGGGCATGCCTCACCAAGTTGGAAAGCATGCTCACCACAGGTAGTAACCATCTGTATGTTCCACACCATAGTGCAAGAGGACTCCAACAAGACCTCAAATGGTGGCAGAACACATTATGCTCCAATGCTTGCAGACCTATTCCAGCCCCAAGCACAGTACAGGACCTTGATGCATTCTCTGATGTCAGCTCAGGGTTTGGCATTGGTATTGTCATTGGTAGCTGCTGGTGTGCATGGAGACTTACTCCAGATTGGAGGACACACAATGGCAAATGAGACATTCAATAGGCCAAGGCAGTTAGCTTTGAACTCCTTGTCAACATGGTCATTAGGCTGGAGAACACAGGACAATACTATAGGATCTATGGTGACAACAAGGGAGTCATCAAAGGTTGGTGAAATGGGAGGAGTAGAAATGCAGCAGTCAATGGGGTGTTCAAGAGGTTACATGCCTTTTTTGAGAGCACAGGGGTGTCCAGCACCATACACACAGCTTATATCCCCAGTGGGAACAACCGAGCAGATAATTCCTCATGGGGAAAGTATCCAAGTATGGAACTCTTGCTCCCCCCTTTACCTCTACCCAAAGACATCAAGACCTTCCTCATTGATGCAACAGAACCACTTTTGACAAGAGAACTCCAACTCCACAGAACATGTGGATATCAACCTCCTGTGGGGTGAGTCAGAAATGCAGCTAGCAGCAGCACTAGTGCCAGGGAGTGGCTCAACAATTCCCATTTCAAGGAGGAGGTCTTCACATGCAACACAATCAGTAGGGTCTGGTTTGAATAATTCAGCACAGTGGTTCATGGCAACATTGCCTTCACAGCTGACAGGAGCAAAGCCTAACCCCTAAAAGGGAAACCTTACAATTACACCATCAAAGCTATGCCCTCACTGCACAGCAAGAGATAGGCTCCTACTATGGAGACCACTGAAGGCAGTGTCTCAAGGCACAGCAGGACTGATGAAAGAGGATGTACAGTGAGTGCTAACAGTAAAGTCAGCTGCATGGGCTGGGGAATTGAGAAGCTCATATGGGTCTAGTCTGCTTATTTTTCATGCATATTGTGACTACAGACAGATTCCAGAGACAGATTGCTGCTTAACCCATCAATCTCTCATCCTGGCCTTCATCATAGCCTGTGCAGGCATATACTCAGGATCTGCACTGGCCAATAACCTGTATGCAGTCCAGGCATGGCACACTTCATGGCCAATGATGGGACATGACACAAGCAGAAATTCAAGCAGCCTTGGATGGGGCAGCAGTGTTGGTGCCCCAACATCAAAAAGAACAAAATGAGAACCCTTCACAACAGACCTCATTATAAAACTAAAGGAGGCATTGAATCTCGATGAGCCATTCAATGCCGCAGTCAATGCCTGCTTGAAGGTTGCTTTCTAGTCAATGGCGAGGCTTGGTAAACTAACAAAAAAAGCATAAAAGCTTTCAACCCAGCCCTGCACATCAAGCCTGCAGATGTCACTTCAGGCCAAGACTGAGGCGACAATGAAGTCATAGTGATTTCCATTCCCAGGACCAAAGCAGCAGCTGACAGTGAGGACCTGTACTTTGCCCACAAACAGGGTGGGTGTGACCCGATGGCTGCACTGAGGAATCACCTTAGGATAAATGAGCCACACCAAAATGGGCACCTATTTGAGTACAAACACAATGGTAACTATTGACCTCTCACTTGATCAGCATTTGCAAAACGTTTGAATGCAGTAGCAACAAGTTTGGGACTGGGGGGTCTCAAGTTCCACAGAATGAGGGTGGGGTCTGTACTGGAATACCTACTGTGGGGTGTGCCCCTCAATGTCATAAAAAACATAGGGAGGTGGAGCAGTGATGCATTTGCTGTATACCTATGCAAACGTGTGCTGGTAATGGCACCATACATCCAAGACTCACCGGTCTTGAAGGAGTTCATGAGGATCACACTGCTGCCAGTCCATTAGGTTAGTCTCGCTCCTTTTTGGGGGGGTTCACATTTTGCACAATGTGTCGCAGAGCTCCTCACTCATAGGGTATTGCAGCTCACCACGGACCCTTGCAGATTCAACGTTTCGAGTGAAAAAACCTACAGTTCCTTGCCCCAAATAGCAGCAACAAAAAGTATATTACAGTACAGATGCTTCAGAATATATACGAGTTACTACTTACCTTAACCAAAGTGAAGCCATGGGCGTAATCCCACACATAGACATATTTTCTACAGTGAAGTGGTGAGGGCATGGATGTGATGGCCATGTGCTCCGACTTTTTCTGACCTGAAGAGAAAATCACTTTTAGCTGCGATTTGGGTGGGTGGGTAGAATAGTGTAGCGACAGCGACCACATTGTGCTTCTTTTGGACTCCTGCTTGTTTGTTTACCACATCCCTTGCCATACCTGCCCGCTAGGGACTAATTTAATAGATTACTATGCTACAGGTATATAAGTCGTTACTTGATATTTTGTATCTAGTTCTTCCCAATTGCAGAGCTTATGCCCGTTCTCTCTTGCGTGAAGACTCTCTATCTTGTGTGACCACACTGTGACCTCACGCTGCAGTTACATATTTTGAACGTGACAAAGCTCTAGCTTACTTTTGCTTTGTGAAAAATCCCACTCACTGTCTGTTGGCAACCCTTGGTCTGATCACCCGAGGACACCCATAGTAGTGAGTACTCCAACCACAATTTACTGCTAACAAATGACTTCTAGATATACATTGAGAACACAGCTGCAAGGGAGGCTCTTGGCCCGCCGATTGAGCCCCACGGCCATCCACAATACCGGTCCCTTGCAGCGCCCTCAGGTCGCAATTGGGACTGGGAAGGCGCATACCGAGGATGCTGGTCTAGAACCGCAACTTGAGACATCCGCAGGCATAAACATTGCCGTGATGCCCACTCCTGATGGGATGGAAGCCGCTGAGCCGGAAGCCAGTAGGGATGCAGCTCTAAGTGTGGACTATGACACAGACTCTAGTCTCATGAGTCAGGAGCCTGATGGTGATGATTGTCAGGAAAGAAATTTTGTATCTCCAGAAGTAGATAATAATAATACATTTGGCCCAAAGGGTCGAGCTCACGTTGGTCAGACTGCTAATGTCACTGACCCAGAGGAAAACGACCTTGCTGACATCACTCAGAAGGACATACTCATAGAAGCATGTGGGAACCTGACAGATGAACAAAGAGCTCATATTGACCGACACATGAAAAACATCCATTGCACATCGCTCAACCTACCCGGAGACACCTCTCAACCCAAGGGTAAGGGCGTTGACCCAGGAAATTGGGGTGATATTCAGTTTGATGAAGCGGAAATCGATCCGCAGATTCAACAGGACATTTTCAAGAATTGCAATTTGCAACGCGATATCCTAGACGACTATCCAGAACAACTTGTGCCTGAAGCCCTGGGAGATCAGGAATATTCTGACATCTCTGAGAATGAAGGGAAACAAATTGACCCTGAAGTTCAGGAACGTGAGACCGATACAATCTCCCAAAAAGAATTACTTGAATATCTTCGTGACCGCCAGAATTTGGCAAGGGCATTGGACCGTCACAAGAAGAAGGAGGCATCGGCTCACCATAGAAAGAAAGATCGCGCTGGGTCTTTACCTCTTTCAGGCAAGCTAGAAGAGCTCATCCGTAAGGTAGCAGAGGGGTCTACTAAGAAGTCCAAATATAAGCCTTCTATGTCAAAAGCAAAGAAGGTGACAAACCCGTTGGCTTCAACTAAGCCGATCACTCAAATCACACCTGACAGTGCACTCGGGCACGCCCTAAGACAATTAGGTGGAAAGCATAGATACCCACAGAGTGATCCCTCAAGCTCGTCCTCAGACAGCAGTTCGGACTCTGAGCATTCTGCCTCCGAGCAAGCTCGGAGGACGATGGTTACTCGTCAGATGACAGCTCCAATTCGATGTCCAGCCCTGAGAGACAACGACATGGTAACCACTGCTGCAACTCACTGTAAGGGCGACCTCTAGAGGCTGTGGCTCAGTCACACAGCTGGCAGAGGGAGATCCAAAGTGTATTAGAATATATACTAACAATATCAAGGTAGCTACTCACCTGGCAGAGGGAGATCCAAAGAGAACAAGTCTGGGGATTCCCTATGCCAGGTTGGACGCTTCTGGGGCCTCTGAAGCGTGGGAAACAACTGTACAGTACAACAAAACCTTAAAAACTCGAAAATTGACTAACCAAACAAGTGTGCAAACAAGGGAGGAAAACTCCGGACTTTAGAAGTCAGAAAGGCAAACTCTGGCTTATCTAAGCAGCCTGGAGCGGTGCTGAAGGGCCCACACTTGTCTGAGTGATAGCTAAAGAACCAGAGCACCTCAAAGGTTGAGAATAGTACTAACAGATAGTGTTGAAAAAGTAGTAACAGCAAAATGAGAGAATGATAGACGAAATAAGGAAGTGAATGAAAGGAGAGTGAAGAAATAAAGAGTGAAAGAAGAAAGGAATGAGGAGTCCCCTGACACTCACGGCACCATCATAGCCGTCAAGCCAAGCGTACATTAATCAAGCCCACTCCACCGGAGAAGTATGGGGGCCAAGTCGATCTGCACACCTTCCACAAATTCTTGACGCACGGTGATAGGCTTCTACTCGGACTGAGCGCATCAAGGGACATTATAGGCCAACCGACACTTGACGTATTCAGGACTCTAGCGACCAGTTGGGAATATAGAGCAGCTCTAGCTCTGGCAAATTACTACAGGATGTGGAAACTTATCCTAACCCCTAGCTACCAGGCCTACAGCGCACTCCTTTCACCTAGCCCAAGGACGAAGGAGGCTCATAACGTATAGCGCTAACATGACGGCGGGAGAGGACTATAACTAAACCCCGATCACTTCCAGAAGGAGCCAGCAGCAGGTGCTGCCATTGGACGAGGCACTTCAATCAGAAGTCTAAAGGGATCAATGACGGCAGCACTGGATATACTTAAATCTGACATCTGGACCTGACAGGAACTAATACAATGAGTAGCGCTGACATTAGCGCTCACGGCGTCTGTCGAGGATTTTCCGACCATACCCCGGAACGGCCTGGCCAATCGGAGCTATAGAAAAGTGAGCAGACTCGTACAACGCTAAGTCAATATAGAGTCACCGCAGGTCGCCGTGGGTCATAACGCCGTTGGTCGCCGACAGCCATGTGCACAAGGTTGCCGTTAGAGTAAACCACAAGGAGAGGCGCTAGGAGGTAGCGCCGCAGATGGACTTGTAGCTTGGCAAACACGGTAGCGCACTATATATAAAATAGCTACTTTTCATGTATATAACAACGAATTGTAACCCCTCGAACTTACAGTTACACTTAGCGTTCAACTCACGCTAGCCTCCTCCGACTTCATCACTAAGTCGGGTGCTAGCTCCGTCTATCTCGTCTTCATCGTTTACGGTGCCACTTACGGGCACAATACGCTGCGCTACTTGTCTTTTCTCCAATATCTTTGCCTAAACCACGACGCTAACCATCTGCCAGGTAGCCCCCGAAGCGCTACAATCTAGCGCATCGTTTTACTACCTCACTTGAGCACACCGGGACCCTGTCAGGACTCCTCACAACTACGTACGCCAAGCGCTGGAGACGGCGTTGTACTGCGTATACGTCCAGCGCACCCAACCACAGTTGGCGTCATCAACGGCACAGCATATGTTAAATACGGATACGTTGAATGCCGCAGACAGGTGATGATACTGTCTGAATTTCTGACTGGCAAGGCCTATACATTCTATACTCAGCATGTATCTCTAAACCCTGAGAAATGGAACCTGCAGAAATTCTTTACAGAACTATTCAACTATTGCTTTCCTATAGACTTTCAAAACCAACAACGTACCAAACTACATAACTTTGTGCAGGGAAATAGATCTGTTCGAGAATACGTCGCAGACTTAGATGAATTGTTCACTATAGTCAGCGCTGACAGTAAGCATGCTAAAGTCGTTAAGCTCTTCAACGGCTTTCGCGCCCCTCTCCATAAAGCACTACTTTGGGAACACCTGAACCCCAAACACACATTGTGGAAATCTATGGTCCACAAAGCTGAGTACCAGGAGATGGCAGAGAACATTGATCTTTGTGAGGTACCTGCGACGGGCAGTCAGCCAAGCAATAATCAGGGTCAGCATAATCTGGAGCGGGGTGAGAACAATGGCCATAAGGGCAAGCAACATCCCGCATCCCGTGCAAAACACTTTCAGCGTAATGACAGCCATAAGGCCAATACTAACCCTACCGATAACCAGAATCCTTCAGGAGGACAACAGTCCCATAATCAAAAGAAAGGCTCAAATTCTGCCAAGAAACCTTCGTGGAATAGTTGAAATCTCAGCAAAGAAGAGAGGGACGAGCTGAAGGCAAGCGGCAAGTGCTACATCTGTAAAAAAGACGGATATTTCTTGCATAATTGCCCAGACAAGTCAAGGTTGACGTCAAAAGGAAGTAAACCTCCAGGGTTGAGCGCCAACAGCATTTAGTTTCAAGAGCGCTTTAACTTTAAACAGACCAAGCAATGGCAGATCGACAGCCTCAGAGAAACCACTGCTTCCATCTCCATTGGGATGGTAAAGATAGGACGGATTGGAGAGTTTGCCGATGATGAAGTCTGGGGACCCGTCATAGAAAAGGAATATGACAGTGAGGGTGACACCATACCTGACCTCCAATTGGTGTTGGATTCAGATGAGGAAGCCGAAGAGTCAATCAAGAATGCCAGTGACGACGAGGTGGCCAAAATGTTGGTCAACCTCTCGGAGGACAGTGATCAGAGTGACCTGACCAAAATATTACTAGCACCCCCTGAGAACTTTGAGTTCACATACCCTGCCACGGTAGAAGACGGGGAAGAAAAGATCATACTAATTGAGATGGAGGAAGGGACCCGGCACCACCTTGGACATGCGGTGGCTCGGAAGGCCGAAGACTTACTGGAGAGCCTTCAGCTGTACCCAGGAGACCCAGTGAACATCCTCCAATCCCAAAGACAAAGGTTTATAGCTTATGTCATTAACGAGGAAGAGGTATTAATTCACGACCGTGTCTTTGATACCTTCTCTGGAATCGAACAGAAGCTCCTGAGGAACCCGCACTTTGCCATTGGAGAATGGTATGCCAATCTGCGCCACTTGCACACTGGCACGCCTCTTACTAGGTGATCGTCATTCCAAACCTGCCTGATGGTGGACCTGGACTGTTGGAATGCCTGCCAAGTTTTGGCTTCTGGCATACCATACCCCTGGGATGACAGGCAAGGAGACCTGTGCTACCATTGGTTTGAGGTAATTAAGGACGGTGAGGTCTATAATGTGTACGATCAACATTTGGGGATAAAAGCTCAATTGGATGCAACCCACATTCTCAACCCCAAGTTTGACCTCGTCTCTTGGTACCGCAAGGAGGTGCAGACACGCATACGCAGAGTGGAGGGGTCATCCTTCATAGATGAGCTGGGCAACTCCCCTGGTGATGTACTGACTCTTGGACGACTGTTCAACATCGACGAAGGCAGCCACCCAGATGACATGACTCTAGATATGGGCGACATACCTAATGGTCGGTACTTTTGTACCCTTAAACTCTTTGGACAACAAATACCCACAGGAACGTTCCCATCCATCCAACGCAACTCGTTGTTTGTAAAAGACCCCTCCCAGAAAGTACCAAAGCCTCTCGTTATTGTAGTAAAAATCAATGGCGAACCAGCTCACACGTTGGTAGACTCAGGATCACTGGGAGACTTTATGTCCAGCACACTGGTCCAACAGCTGAAAATCAGTAAGACTGAGCTTACATTCCCTGTCCCAGTACAACTCGCAGTTCAGGGATCTCGGTCTCGAATAAACTTTGGCACTACTGCCAAGTTTCAGTACCAATCCATCTCCGAAGCACGATACTTCAACGTCATCAACCTTTCCGGCTACGATCTCATCCTCGGCACACCATGGTTATTCCAACACCGCGTCACTTTTGGGATCAATCCAGCCCGAGTTATGATCGGCTTGAACAGCGCGCTGCTGCTGGTCGGTGGCGGGGTAACACAATTGGCCTCCAGGTCAATGGAGCTGTATCAGAAGAGTTTGGACGAGGTTATTGGGGAATTAAGACGCTATGCTGCGCCCATCTGTAAATCGGCAAGTGATATGCCACTGCCACCGTTACACGCTATTAATCATGAAATAAACTTGATTGATCCTGATAGAATTTATCCATGGAGACCGTCAAGATGTCCAGAAGCGATGCAAGCACAATGGACAGAGAAACAAGATGCATACATCAGAAATGGACGCTGGCGAGTGACGAGCTGCGAGAACACAGTACCAATGATGCTGATCCCAAAGCCTGGCAAAGCAGGAGAGCCAATGCGACTTCACACTGTATTCAATCTCAGGGCACATAACACGAACACCATAAAGCGGTCCTCACCACTACCAGACATCAATGGCATTCTGCATCAAGGCTCAAAGAGGAAGTATCAATCGATCCTGGATGGGAAGGATGCATATGAGCAGATACGTATTATCCCAGAGCATGTAGAAAGGATGGCAGTCACTACGCCGGATGGAAATATGGTTAGCAACGTAGTTCAGCAGGGAGATTGTAACGCACCTGCCATGTACCAGGCCTTAATGAACCACAAATTCTCTCCCTACCTGGGCCGCTTCTTAGACGTCTACCTAGATGATATTATCATCTATTCCAACTCGTTAGAAGAACACATCAGTTATGTTAAACTAGTTGTTGACATTTTACAATGTGAGAAACTATATCTGGGCCAGGACAAGCTGCAATTCCTTTGTGCTGAATTAAAGGTCCTGGGCCGTATTGTCGATGATGAGGGGATCCGTATGGACCCTGATAAAGTAGATGCATTGATTAAATGGAAAATGCCAACAAATAGAGACTTGCTGCGGGGTTTCCTGGGTGCTGCCAGATACCTAGCAGACGATATAGACAGAGTGCGCATTCCAATGGGCATTCTCCACCAGTTAACCAGGGACACCATACCATTTCGATGGGAATATACACATCAGCGTGTGTTTGAAGATGTCAAACGCCTGGCCTCTCAATGCCGTCTACACCACTGCAAACTGCTGGATTATGGAAAATCAGCAGAACCAATTAACATGGTAACCGACGGCTGCATTACGGGGATAGCAGGAGTTGTCAGCCAGGGGGACGACTGGTGCACGGCCAAAGTCGCCGCCTTCTACTCAGCAAAACTCAACTCAGCCCAGCAGAACTACCCCATACACGAGATCGAAATGCTTGCTGGCATCAAGACTATGTTACATCATCGAGACATCCTACAGGGGGTCCAATTTAGGTGGTACATGGACCACAAAGGATTATTGACTCTCCTGGAACAGAAGAGCTTATCAGGTCGACAGGCACGGTGGCTAGAAAAAATTTCAGAATTTGACTTTGAAGTTTTTTATGTGCCTGGGGCTGAAAATATACTTTTGGACACGCTATCGTGCATCTATTCACAAGATGGAGCAGGCACAGTGAGAGCCAGAAGTGAGTACACTTATCATGATATAATTAACAACGACGCCTTGGGCGACCACCTGATATCTATGCCTCTTCTCATGGGAAAGGAGGGCGAGAGTGAGGGCCTCACGGCGCAACGTGATGCGCACAAGGAGCTGGCAAGAGGAAGGGACCAGTCCGATGCCCTCAATTACAATCGGGTGCAGACATCGCCAAAGATTGTTGGTGATCAAGGCAACGATCAACTGAAGGGTGTGACATCATCAGCCACGAAACCCCTGAGGCAATGGGGGTGCAGAAGAAAAGACACTGTACCTGCAGAGACAGGCAGACTGGAAACATCACGAGAATTTGCAGCTCGGATAACAAGAGGTTTTGTGCTGAGAGGCCCTCAGCAATGAAAGGAGGGCGAGGGAGCAAAGGAAAAACTCACCATCCGAATCCCAGCACGTAAGGCCGCTGACAACAACAGACAGGCTCAGCCAAATAACACTGTACAGTCAGGAACCCCTGAGTTTAACCTGGAAAATGCACTAGACAATGACTTGAGTGATAACGCAAAGCAAATTGTGGACCTTGTCAGGAATACAAACCCAGT
The DNA here is from genome assembly GCA_003313075.1 of Termitomyces sp. MG16. Taxonomy (NCBI): domain Eukaryota; kingdom Fungi; phylum Basidiomycota; class Agaricomycetes; order Agaricales; family Lyophyllaceae; genus Termitomyces; species Termitomyces sp. MG16. The sequence goes on from QGOA01000704.1 coordinate 38,246, forward strand.
AACACTGGATGAGATGCTAGCCGGAGGGCGCGACCCAATTGATCTGTTTGCAAGCATCCAGAATAGGTATAGTGAGGACCCAGCCTTTGAATGTATAGTCAAGAACCCAAAAGATTATAAGAATTTTGAACTGACTAAGGATAACCTCCTATACCTCAGAACAAATGAAAACCGAGTCCTCTGTATACCGTCAATCATTGTTGCTGGCTGTAGCCTCAGGGAAATCATAATATCAGAAGCTCACACTATGTTAGCACATCTGGGTGCACGCAAAACACTAACATACCTCGGTAGCCATGTCTGGTGGAAAGGTATGAGTAAGGATGTGCACATCTACTGCGAATCGTGCATAGTGTGTTGCCAAAATCAACCAACAAATCAATGACCCTATGGAAATCTGAACCCATCACCCATACCTACCCAGCCCTGGGAGGCTATCGGTATTGACTTTGTGGGACCTTTTCCGGAATCTAAGGATCGGAACATCACTTATGATCAGATAACAGTGATAATAGACCTACTCATCAGTATGGTTCATCTAGTACCCAGTAAGACCACATACACCGCCCAAAACGTAGCAGAACTAGTGTTTTCCGAGGTATATAAGCATCACAGCCTATCCAAGGCCATAGTGAGCGACCAGGACTCATGGTTTACCAGTATTTTCTGGACTCACTTGAACTCACTAATTGGAACCCAGTTGAAAATGTCGACCACGTATCATCCCGAGACAGACGGTGATGACGCCAACTGTGGTTGGGTGCGCTGGACGTATACGCAGTACAATGCTGTCTCCAGCGCTTGGCATGTGTAGTTGTGAGGAGTCCTGACAGGGTCCCGGTGTGCTCGAGTGGAGGTAGTAAAATGATGCGCTAGATTATAGCGCTTCGGGGGCTACCTGGCAGACGGTAAGCGTCGTAGTTTGGGCAAAGATATTGGAGAAAAGATGAATAGTGCGGCGTATTGTGCCCGTAGGTGGCACCATAAACGATGAAGATGAGATAGACGAAGCTAGCGCCTGACTTAGTGACGAAGTCAAAGGAAGCTAGCGCGAGTTGAACGCTAAGTGTAACTGTGTGTTCGAGGGGTTACAATTCATTGTTATATACATGTAAAGTAGCTATTTTATATACTATGTGCTACCGTGTTTGCCAAGATACAAGTCCATCTGTGGCGCTACCTCCTAGCGCCTCTCCTCGTGGTTTCCTCTAATGGCAACCTGTCAACGGCAACCTTTTGCACATGGCTGACGGCGACCAACGGCGTTATGACCCACGGCGACCAGCGGCGACTCTAT